>CAXITT010000150.1:165875-181179 GCA_964033795.1 Lymnaea stagnalis | reverse complement strand
CCCCCCCCCCCCAACCCAGCGTGAGACAGGGTGCCATTAAAGAGGGCGTGAGGTTTTGTCAGGTAGGTGTGACTTTATGGCCCCTCCCCTTGCCTGCTTCCTGTGTGTGTGTGTAAAAGGGCCATTTTAGGGCTGTGAAGAGATGGAATGAAGGCCGCCAATTCAACTCCCCACCCACACCCACCCCACCGCACACACACAACAGCAGCACTTGCAGTCAGGCCCCAACAGCACTATACAGCCGTGCATGCAACATTTGTTCCCAAAAGTCCACTCTGTTGGTGTCTGAGTGTTTTAGTGGTCGGTCACTTAGTTCGTTTGAACTTTAACCTGGCAACAAGACTTTATGGCAAAATCAAAAATTGACTTCTTGGCTAAAAAAAAATAAATAATAAAATTAATTATTTTGTAAAAAAATTAATACATAAATTAAAAGAAAGACAATTACATTTTTTGCGTACTTTCACTTGATGATTCATATTTTAATTTGACTTCTTAATCAAGCAATTATAACAATTATTATTATTATTTAAAAAAACAACAACATAATTCCAGTTTTAAATTGAAAAATAATTATACTCTAAAACACAATAATTTTGATGAGAGTAAATGCGCTGTCTGGGTTGGGGGGGGGGTGAGCGAGGGTAGATAGGTGCCAAGAGTGTTATGCTACAGCCGGAGGTCGTGCTCACCAACACTCACCAACACTCACCAACAATCACCAGCACTCACCAACACTCACCAAACTCACCAACAATCACCAGCACTCACCAACACTCACCAGCAATCATTGCCTTCAGACATCTTTTGTCTAGTCTGATGTTTGCTGGTGTCATTGGATCATTATTTTGAAATTAAAACTATGACTTTAGTTCCACTACTACAGAGCGCCACTACTACAGAGCGCCACTACTACAGAGCGCCACTACTACAGAGCGCCACTACTACAGAGCGCAACTATTAATACATAGTGCCACCACTACTACAGAGCGCAACTACTACTTGTATCACGGTGGTGATCTACAGAGCGCAACTACTACTACATAGTGCCACCACTACTACAGAGCGCCACTACTACAGGCGCAACTATTAATACATAGTGCCACCACTACTACAGAGCGCAACTACTACTACATAGTGCCACCACTACTACAGAGCGCCATTTCCACATGGTGCCACCACATCCTATTTCATCGCCACTGCCACTATTGTATCGCCAGTGTTACATCGCAGCCTCCACCACCGCCACCACCGCTACATCGCAACCAATACCCTGCCACTACCACTTCACTATTGCCACTACCACTCCACGATTGCCACTACCATTCCACTATTGCCACTACCACTCACCTATTGCCACTACCACTTCACTATTGCCACTACCACTCCACTATTGCCACTACCATTCCACTATTGCCACTACCACTCCACTATTGCCACTACCATTCCACTATTACCACTACCACTCCGCCTACAAACGATCATGACTACGTGCGGCCACTTCTTGTATAAAACTAAGTTTGTACTAAAAACATCTTTTTTTTGGCTTATACTTGGATCATCCTCAATCATTTTTGTTTCTTGTGGCTTATACTTGGATCATCCTCAATCATCTTTGTTTCTTGTGGCTTATACTTGGTCCATCCTCAATCATCTTTGTTTATTGTGGCTTCTACTTGGACCATCCTCAATCATCTTTGTTTCTTGTGGCTTATACTTGGACCACCCTCAATCATCATTGTTTATTGTGGCTTATACTTGGACCATCCTCAATCATCTTTGTTTCTTGTGGCTTATACTTGGACCATCCTCAATCATCTTTGTTTCTTGTGGCTTATACTTGGACCATCCTCAATCATCTTTGTTTATTTGGGGCTTATACTTGGACCATCCTCAATCATCTTTGTTTCTTGTGGCTTATACTTGGACCATCCTCAATCATCTTTGTTTCTTGTGGCTTATACTTGGACCATCCTCAATCATCTTTGTTTCTTGTGGCTTATACTTGGACCATCCTCAATCATCTTTGTTTCTTGTGGCTTATACTTGGACCATCCTCAATCATCTTTGTTTCTTGTGGCTTATACTTGGACCATCCTCAATCATCTTTGTTTCTTGTGGCTTATACTTGGACCATCCTCAATCATCTTTGTTTCTTGTGGCTTATACTTGGACCATCCTCAATCATCTTTGTTTCTTGTGGCTTATACTTGGACCATCCTCAATCATCTTTGTTTCTTGTGGCTTATACTTGGACCATCCTCAATCATCTTTGTTTCTTGTGGCTTATACTTGGACCATCCTCAATCATCTTTGTTTCTTGTGGCTTATACTTGGACCATCCTCAATCATCTTTGTTTATTGTGGCTTATACTTGGACCATCCTCAATCATCTTTGTTTCTTGTGGCTTATACTTGGACCATCCTCAATCATCTTTGTTTCTTGTGGCTTATACTTGGACCATCCTCAATCATCTTTGTTTATTTGGGGCTTATACTTGGACCATCCTCAATCATCTTTGTTTATTGTGGCTTATACTTGGACCACCCTCAGCAATTAAATAAATTCAATGGTTTAATGATTACCCCCCCCCCCACACACACACAGTATATTTCCTCTCCATACAGCAACCTACCTCCCCCCCCCAATCACCACACCCATCCATCACGTCATCCAGTAATCACTTTTGTTATTAAAGTGTTAAATCCTCTCCTATCTCAACCTAAGTGTCTCCCTTTAACGTATACCCCCACCTCCCCCCAACAACCAGCCATACACACGCACATAATGCTTTTTGAGTCAGACCCCCCCCCCCCCTCCAAAACCCATCTAGGGGAGATGCCCTCCTTTACTCCGTGACTTAAAACTCGTTTTGAAAAAAAAAGAAAAAGAAGTGACAAAGGGCAAGAATTAAATCCCTAGATTTACCCCCCCCCCTCCTTTTTTTGATCTGATTGTACACCCCTACCGCTTCAGAATTTATTTCCTATAAAAAGAAAGAAAGAAAAAAAACTTCACAAAGCTTTAGTACAGTCTCTTAGTTTGACGCCCTTTGCTGGGCGGGGCGGTGAGGGGGGGGCATTTGTTATGGTACTAGGCCTGTTTGGGGAGGGGGGGTGTGGGAGCTCGTAGAATGAAGTTATTGTCAAGTCCAATCGATAACAAAATTAATAGATTCGGCAACCGAGTGCTTCCGGCCCATCGCAGCTAAAGACACAGCCGCCATTTTGGTCTCCTGGAACTTAAAGCTCGATTTTGATTGGCTGGTAAGAATAGAAATACATCATTCGCCCTGCTCCAATGGGAGAGTCCGATATTTTACATTTACTTGGAAGGGAATCGCGTTTCAGATCGCATTGAGGGCGCCCCCCCCCTATGCTCGCCGCTCCACACCCAACCCCGGTGCAAAGCATGAGTTAGCTTACAGGGTTGTAGCCAAACATTTGCCATTCAATCTAACCTTTCCTCTCTTCCTGCTCCCCCCACCCCCCACGCTTAGTTCATTCTCAAGAGAAAATTAATCCGAGATTATGCAAGCCGTTATTGGAACGTTGCAATTAAAATATTTTTAATATCTTCGCAGTTTTTTTTTCGTTTTTGTTTTTTTTTACATCAAGAAAATGGTTTGAGTTAGGGTTTGAGTTAGGGTTTGAGTTAGAGTTTGAGTTAGGGTTTGAATTAGGGTTTGAATTAGGGTTTGAGTTAGGGTTTGATGATACAGTGTGAACAAAAAAATTGAAATGTACAAAAATAAAGTTGGAAATTTAAAAAAAAATTAATAATTTAGGAGCAAAGTTCACAGAATATCTGCACTAACAAAAATTTAAATTTCTCAAGTAAGTTAACCTGATTGTGTGAGTCAGAATGGAAATGATAGTGTGGTAACAATTGCCAGGCTATTCGAATGGAAAACGTTGGTCACAGATGACTGCTCCGCGCGTGGACGTTAAGTTCCGTATGTGGAAGTTCCGTAGTTCTGTATGTGGATGTTAAGTTCCGTAGTTCCGTATGTGGATGTTAAGTTCCGTAGTTCCGTATGTGGATGTTATGTTCCGTAGGTGGGCGTTATCTCCATTACAGCGTTCAAACATTTAAATGTTCAACATAAACACAATGTTAAAAAACAAAACACAAACAAAAAGCATCACCTGAAATTGTCATTGGCCAGGGAAAATTAATCTTCTGCTTCTCAATGTCCCACTTATGATGTCCCTTTGATGGATTGTAAATTAAGAACTAAAAACATGGGGGGAAAAAATTATAATTCCAGTCGAATAAAAAATTTTTTTCCTGAAATCTTTTCCCTCCCGATATGACTCCAGACTTCAGATCGAGACAAACAAATGGGTTCGACCCCGTGACCCCTGATGATAAGTCTGACAAAAGAGTTGGAGATCATAGGGGTCCCTTGGAGATAGATGGTCTTGAGATGTTTGTAATGGTTTTGTCCGCCGGCAGCCAGTGGTGTAAGAGACGAGAACCACCGAACGGAACAGAGTGTGCATTAGAACAACTGAACAGTGGAGAACCGTTACTAATACAAGAAGTGGGGCGTAAGAAGAGGGGGGGGGGAATGATAGGGGTGGGTGTATGTGGGAGGCGGGGGGGGGGGGTGGTGAGGGCTGGGGGGTGCTCACCAAGGCGTACAAAGTGTGCCAGCTGATAAGAAGACAGGGGCCGGGGTGGGAAGAGGAGGGGGGCAATAAATAAGGGGAGGGGAGGAAAGAGAGATGGTGGAAAAGCTTAATATAGAACAAAGGATGAAACGAAGGGAGGGAACCAAGCACGTGCGCCCCGTCACCCTCTCCCTCCCCCCTGTGAACTAACAAGTGCGCCCTGCGTGTAATCAGCCCGTCATTGTCACCCAAAATAAAGAGCGGTGGTGGGGGGGGGAGAGAAGAAGCTGGGGGACAACGGTAGCTGAAGGGAGGGAAAAAAGTCCCCTGCAATGTATTGAATGACTGTAAAAACATTACAGGATNGGGGGGGGGGGGGGGGGTGTCGCTGTGCGAAAGAGGTTCATGACAACAATAACGTCAAATTTGATTCTTGTGTTTAGAAGTGTGAAAATAGATTTGTTACTTATCAGATTAGTTTTAATTCATAATTCATTATTTGCTGTTTAGGAATTCATGTCGCCTAATTTGTGTGTGTGTGTGTGTGTGTTGCTTCTAAATTATTTTTTTGAATAGACAATATTGTTCAAAGTTTTGTTTTTCGTTAATTAGAAAAAAAATTATTATTTTTTCTTCATGAATTGTTTTGTTTGATGAACTTCAAACTTTGACCCCGTTTTAAATTGAACTTAATATTAATTTTGCCCGTTTTTCCCATTCGTATTTGTCCATAGTTTGAAGTCATCAGTAAGTTTTCCACGTCCGGCGATCTTCACCCGATAAAATCACACCATGCATGACCCAACGCGTAGCCGGAAATTTGGTCGAAAGGAAGTTTGATCAAACGGACTTTAGGCAGAACGGAAATTCGGCCAAAAGGAAATTCGGTCAAAATAAAATTTGGTTGATTTAATTTTTTGTTGTTTTTTTTTGTTTGTTTTGATTGGTGAATGTCGGGCGTGGGAGTTAGACATGGAAAGATTGGTGAGTGTTGGGCGTGGGAGTTAGGCATGGAAAGATTGGTGAGTGTTGGGCGTGGGAGTTAGGCATGGAAAGATTGGTGAGTGTTGGGCGTGGGAGTTAGGCATGGAAAGATTGGTGAGTGTTGGGCGTGGGAGTTAGACATGGAAAGATTGGTGAGTGTTGGGCGTGGGAGTTAGACGTGGAAAGATTGGTGAGAACGAAAGTCGGTTGGAATAATTTGTTTTAAAGAGAGAAGAGATTTGACCCTTCGTTGCCGGAATTGAAGAATACTGTGGAGCATGAGACCCAGTGTAATGAGGACAATGACACGTTGCTACAGCGTCACCTTTACTGGGTCTTTACTGGGCCTTTACTGGGCCTTTACTGGGCCTTTACTGGGCCTCTACTGGGCCTTTACTGGGCCTTTAATGGGCCTTTAATGGGCCTTTAATGGGCCTTTAATGGGCCTACCCATTGAGTTGAGACCCATTGAGATAAGTAATTTATACAAAAATATCATACTTTTGGTTAGAAATCAGTGGTGTCTCACGCAACAAATAAAAACGAGATTGTCCGATATTCTATGCCGTGATTCAATGATGAGGATACAGTGCAATCCTTAGGTGATTCAATGATGAGGATACAGTGCAATCCTTAGGTGATTCAATGATGAGGATACAGTGCAATCCTTAGGTGATTCAATGATGAGGATACAGTGCAATCCTTAGGTGATTCAATGATGAGGATACAGTGCAATCCTTAGGTGATTCAATGATGAGGATACAGTGCAATCCTTAGGTGATTCAATGATGAGGATACAGTGCAATCCTTACGTGATTCAATGAAGAGGATACAGTGCAATCCTTAGGTGATTCAATGATGAGGATACAGTGCAATCCTTAGGTGATTCAATGATGAGGATACAGTGCAATCCTTACGTGATTCAATGATGAGGATACAGTGCAATCCTTACGTGATTCAATGATGAGGATACAGTGAAATCCTTAGGTGATTCAATGATGAGGATACAGTGCAATCCTTACGTGATTCAATGATGAGGATACAGTGCAATCCTTACGTGATTCAATGATGAGGATACAGTGAAATCCTTAGGTGATTCAATGATGAGGATACAGTGCAATCCTTACGTGATTCAATGATGAGGATACAGTGCAATCCTTACGTGATTCAATGATGAGGATACATTGAAATCCTTAGGTGATTCAATGATGAGGATACAGTGCAACCCTTAGGTGATTCAATGATGAGGATACAGTGCAATCCTTAGGTGATTCAATGATGAGGATACAGTGAAATCCTTAGGTGATTCAATGATGAGGATACAGTGCAATCCTTACGTGATTCAATGATGAGGATACATTGAAATCCTTAGGTGATTCAATGATGAGGATACAGTGCAATCCTTAGGTGATTCAATGATGAGGATACAGTGCAATCCTTAGGTGATTCAATGATGAGGATACAGTGAAATCCTTAGGTGATTCAATGATGAGGATACAGTGCAATCCTTAGGTGATTCAATGATGAGGATACAGTGCAATCCTTAGGTGATTCAATGATGAGGATACATTGAAATCCTTAGGTGATTCAATGATGAGGATACAGTGCAATCCTTAGGTGATTCAATGATGAGGATACAGTGCAATCCTTACGTGATTCAATGATGAGGATACAGTGAAATCCTTAGGTGATTCAATGATGAGGATACAGTGAAATCCTTAGGTGATTCAATGATGAGGATACAGTGCAATCCTTACGTGATTCAATGATGAGGATACAGTGAAATCCTTAGGTGATTCAATGATGAGGATACAGTGCAATCCTTAGGTGATTCAATGATGAGGATACAGTGCAATCCTTAGGTGATTCAATGATGAGGATACATTGAAATCCTTAGGTGATTCAATGAAGAGGATACAGTGAAATCCTTAGGTGATTCAATGAAGAGGATACAGTGCAATCCTTACGTGATTCAATGATGAGGATACATTGAAATCCTTAGGTGATTCAATGATGAGGATACAGTGCAATCCTTAGGTGATTCAATGAAGAGGATACAGTGCAATCCTTAGGTGATTCAATGAAGAGGATACAGTGCAATCCTTAGGTGATTCAATGAAGAGGATACAGTGCAATCCTTAGGTGATTCAATGAAGAGGATACAGTGCAACCCTTAGGTGATTCAATGATGAGGATACAGTGCAATCCTTTGTATTTTTTAAAACTCAATCGAATTTCCGTTTGACCAAATTTCCATCCGACGAAAATTTCCTTCGATCAATTTTGCGTCGACCGAATTTATTTCGAACAAATTTCTGGTAAACGACTCAACGTGTGCATGCTTGGCTTGGTTAAGATCTGGAGAGGGAACCTTTCCGTTGGTATGGTACTCAACCCTGGTCAATCCGGAGGTGGCTCATTTGCTGTTTATCAAAAATAAAATAAAAAAAATACATTTTCACCCCCCCCCCCGCGCTTCCGCACCCATTCAGGATTCAAAATAAAATACAACCTGTTTTTACGTCAATCCCTTTGTTCAAACCACAGTCATGCATCTCTTGTTGAGTATTTGGTATGGTACTCAACCCTGGTCAATCCGGAGGTGGCTCATTTGCTGTTTATCAAAAATAAAATAAAAAAAATACATTTTCACCCCCCCCCCGCGCTTCCGCACCCATTCAGGATTCAAAATAAAATACAACCTGTTTTTACGTCAATCCCTTTGTTCAAACCACAGTCATGCATCTCTTGTTGAGTACTCAGGCCCAAGGAAGGACAACTCTAGCCCACCGTCTCGTCACTATTTGGTAACCCTAAACATGACGCAGGCTTATCGTTTCAACTTGCATCGGTCTCGGAACAAAAAGATAAACTCCTAACTAACCGAAACAGAGTGCACTGCACTAAATGCTACATTTTGCACCGGGGCCATGAGGCTGACAGAGACATGTGCACAACAGTCGTTTTTGTACCGGAGCTATGGGGTAGTTACATGTATGTACACATACATCATTTTTTGCAGCGGGACTATTGGATAGTTTGATATGTGTTCACTGTGGAAGGGGTGCAACAATGCATTCCAATAAAACATGACGCTCTAACTATTCGATATTACAAGATCACCTGATAAGTATTGGATATAGCAAGATCACATGATTAAGTACTGGATATCACAAGTTCACATGATAAGTATTGGATATCACAAGCTCACATGATAAATATTGGATATAACAAGATCACATGATAAGTATTGGATATCACAAGATCACATGGTAAGTATTGGATATCACAAGCTCACATGATAAATATTGGATATAACAAGATCACATGATAAGTATTGGATATAACAAGCTCAGATTGATAAGTATTGGATATCACAAGATCACGTGATAAGTATTGGATATCACATGATCACGTGATAAGTATTGGATAGTATCTCTATTGGATAGTACACGATCATTTGATAAGAAGCCTATTGGATAGTACATTAAAATATGATGGATGCTGTATAGCACACAAATACGAAATAGTACATGGATCGTGTACATAAACAAATGATACATTTTGGATAGTATATACACTTTTGATAAGTATCGGATGATACACGGACACGTGATAGACACTGCAGAGTACATGAACACGTGATCAGTATTTGATAGTAAATAAATATTTGATGTTATACATGAACTTTTTAAAGTGCAGAGTATCAATGTTCCTGTAGATTATTCGCACAGAAGACATTCGTTCAGAATTCAAAGCAAAGATGGGGGGGGGGGGAAGCCGGGAAATGTTCTGTTTAGCTCCCCACGTCTGTTTATTTATAGATCATCTTATTAGTTTTGATTGTATAGGTTAAAAAAAACCAAAACTTTTGAAAAACACAAGCCCATTTGAAATAAATACGTAAGATTTGTATGTATTCGGGCACTGAGCTTCACTGCCTGGGGCACTTCTGACAGCTTATCACTATATGACGCCAGACGCGGGTCACTGACATCTGGTGACTTTAGATCATGACACACGGGTCACTCCGCCAACGTTCTAAGAGAGGTTTCAAGGATTTTTTTTTAATGGAACCTTTGAAAAATTATCCCCCCCCCCAACCCCCTCCGTCATTTTACAACTTTTTTTTAAAGAAAAGGGATTCTCAAACTGTATGAACCATAGTGACCCTTTGGTGACCGCAGTTAAATGCCAGGGATTTCTTGGATAACATAATTTGGGTTGAACATTCACTTATCACATTCACTTATCACATTCACTTATCACATTCACTTATCACATTCACTTATCACATTCACTTATCACATTCACTTATCACATTCACTTATCACATTCACTTATCACATTCACTTATCACATTCACTTATCACATTCACTTATCACATTCACTTATCACATTCACTTATCACATTCACTTATCACATTCACTTATCACATTCACTTATCACATTCACTTATCACATTCACTTATCACATTCACTTATCACATTCACTTATCACATTCACTTATCACATTCACTTATCACATTCACTTATCACATTCACTTATCACATTCACTTATCACATTCACTTATCACATTCACTTATCACATTCACTTATCACATTCACTTATCACATTCACTTATCACATTCACTTATCACATTCACTTATCACATTCACTTATCACATTCACTTATCACATTCACAAAATTAAAATCCCCACAACCAGCTTTTTTATCATTTATTTCCCCAAAGGTACCCGGGCAACCGTTTCTATGGGATAGACATATCCTGTTGACCCCATGTCAAGTATAACTCTGTTGGGATATTAGCATCGTTGAAATTTGTGATTGAGAACCGTATTGGCAATCATCGATTCGGTGACCAGACGACATCGCAACCTGGATCATTTAGCCCAATAGTATAATCTAAATAACGGATACTTAGAGCACTTGACCCCATTAAAGTGGCATTAAAATTAGCTACAGTGGTCCTTACACTAACGGTGCTAGAGGGGCTATATTCCTCAAAGCCTGCTTTGAAGGAGTAGTTGTCATTCAATTCTGTAGATCAAATACATACCTTTGTTCAACTGGACACATATCCAGTTGGCCAGCCTTTCATTATAAATATTTAAAAAAAAATAATTGCATCACTAAATCTGAAAGCCTCCTAACAAAGCCAGTCAAGTAGTTCGGAATAGGCGCGTAGCAATCGCTTCCTTCTAAACCCCACCCCACCCTCGTTTTTCTGCGCAAATTCCAACTAAATAGATAATACTAGAATTATCATTGAAAGTTTTTGACTAAAATATTGAGGAAAAGGGTTGCGGTACTTGGGCATCGTTGCTGAACGTATCAAGCACCAATCTCGGTCAGGGGTAAATATAGTTTGAGTTGTGGGAGAGCCGGTGGATGGCCCCTTCTAACATTCACTGAAATGACGGAGTAAATGTAGTTTAGCTATCAGTCAAGTGCTCTTTAGTTTTGAAATTCAGTCATTGAAGCACATGAGTGAGGGACATATGGTGGCGACTATTGGCTCCGCAAGACAATTTAAAAGAAAAACATTTTTAAAAATGTCAAATGAATGAAAGTACAAGCAAGGATTGTCCAATGAATGAAAGTACAAGCAAGGATTGTCAGATAAATGAAAGTACAAGCAAGGATTGTCAGATAAATGAAAGTACAAGCAAGGATTGTCAGATAAATGAAAGTACAAGCAAGGATTGTCAGATAAATGAAAGTACAAGCAAGTATTGTCAGATAAATGAAAGTACAAGCAAGGATTGTCAGATAAATGAAAGTACAAGCAAGGATTGTCAGATAAATGAAAGTACAAGCAAGGATTGTCAGATAAATGAAAGTACAAGCAAGGATTGTCCAATGAATGAAAGTACAAGCAAGGATTGTCAGACAAATGAAAGTACAAGCAAGTATTGTCAGACAAATGAAAGTACAAGCAAGGATTGTCAGAAAAATGAAAGTACAAGCAAGGATTGTCAGACAAATGAAAGTACAAGCAAGGATTGTCAGACAAATGAAAGTACAAGCAAGGATTGTCAGACAAATGAAAGTACAAGCAAGGATTGTCCAATGAATGAAAGTACAAGCAAGGATTGTCAGATAAATGAAAGTACATGCAAGGATTGTCCAATGAATGAAAGTACAAGCAAGAATTGTCAGATAAATGAAAGTACAAGCAAGGATTGTCAGATAAATGAAAGTACAAGCAAGGATTGTCAGATAAATGAAAGTACAAGCAAGGATTGTCAGATAAATGAAAGTACAAGCAAGGATTGTCAGATAAATGAAAGTACAAGCAAGGATTGTCAGATAAATGAAAGTACAAGCAAGGATTGTCAGATAAATGAAAGTACAAGCAAGGATTGTCAGATAAATGAAAGTACAAGCAAGGATTGTCAGATAAATGAAAGTACAAGCAAGGATTGTCCAATGAATGAAAGTACAAGCAAGGATTGTCAGACAAATGAAAGTACAAGCAAGTATTGTCAGACAAATGAAAGTACAAGCAAGGATTGTCAGAAAAATGAAAGTACAAGCAAGGATTGTCAGACAAATGAAAGTACAAGCAAGGATTGTCAGACAAATGAAAGTACAAGCAAGGATTGTCAGACAAATGAAAGTACAAGCAAGGATTGTCCAATGAATGAAAGTACAAGCAAGGATTGTCAGATAAATGAAAGTACATGCAAGGATTGTCCAATGAATGAAAGTACAAGCAAGGATTGTCAGATAAATGAAAGTACAAGCAAGGATTGTCCAATGAATGAAAGTACAAGCAAGGATTGTCAGATAAATGAAAGTACAAGCAAGGATTGTCCAATGAATGAAAGTACAAGCAAGGATTGTCAGATAAATGAAAGTACATTCAAGGCTTGTCCGATGAATTAAAGTACAGTCAAGGATTGTCAAATGAATCAAAGTACAGTCAAGGATTGTCCAACGAATCAAAGTACAATCAAGGATTGTCCAACGAATGAAAGTAGAAGCAAGACTTGCTCGTTCAAACCAATCCACCCTGGGCTCTCAGTGGTAGATTTTAAGTAAATCGGACCTAAATGTCAGGTATTGTTAGATGCCAGGTTTTGTTAGATGTCATGTATTGTTAAATGTCAGGTATTTTTAGATGCTAGGTATCATCAGATGTCAGGTTTTGTTAGATGTTGAGTATTTTTTTAGATGTCTGATATCATTAGATGTCAGGTATTGTTAGAAGTCATGTATTTATACATGGCAGGAATTGTTAAACGACGGATATTGTAAGATGACAGTAATTGTACAATGGCAGATATATTTCGCTTGGGATAATTTGCTAAGATTGTGGATATACAAAATGTATTTTTTCTTGAATTTCTCTCCCCTAACCCAACCCCCCCCCCCAACCCCCATTGTTTGGTACTTATGTCCGGTGTCGAAGTTAAATTTTAAATGCTACGGTTAAAAAAAGGTGAAATTTTAATTTTATGGCAGCCATGGAATATTCTGCCTGAAACGCCAACATCATTACATTACAGACTAAACACGCCCAATGTCATCTTCAGCATAGATTAAACACGCCCCCTGCCATCCTCAACATCGACTAAACACGCCCATTGCCATATTCGGCGTCGACTTAACACGCCCATTGCCATATTCGGCGTCGACTTAACACGCCCAATGCCATATTCGGCGTCGACTAAACACGCCCATTGCCATATTCGGCGTCGACTTAACACGCCCATTGCCATATTCGGCGTCGACTTAACACGCCCAATGCCATATTCGGCGTCGACTTAACACGCACAATGCCATATTCGGCGTCGACTAAACATGCCCATTGCCATATTCGGCGTCGACTTAACACGCCTAATGCCATATTCGGCGTCGACTTAACACGCCCAATGCCATATTCGGCGTTATGTTTCTTGATACCGGTAGTTCACAAATAATAACAGTTTCCTTCAATCACTTTTCTGGAATGAGATTTTTGTATTGTAAGGCACGACCGACTTCCTTACTTCAAATGGTCAGCTTTTTTTTTTAAACTGGAGTTTATTCAGAAAAGAACGATACCTAGAGCTTCTAAATCATAGCCATTAAAATCTAATCTTGAATCAAGGTCAACATGCAACAAAATTAGGAGCACAATAAATTCGTGTCGTATGGTCTTGAGAGTAATGTCATATTATCAAACACGACCCCCAAACCCGTTCCTTACTTTGTTTCCATTTTTTAAAAAAAAATCATAACCTCAAACCAAAACAGAAATTTGAAGAAAAATCGCAAAAAAATTCTTTAAAAATAAATGATGACGCAGTAATGTATAGAAAGTAGGTAAGGGCGACTATTTGGACGAGTAGAAGTGGAGCAGCTTCAGACATTTTCTTGGATTTCAGCGCGGCAACAACATCCGGCAGCCACGCTGGCAGGCTCAAGTTGCCAGAGTTATACAATTATTAGGTCGAGTTCTGCCGCCAGAAATAGTCCATGTGACTTTAGATTAAAGGTTCTCTCCCTGGTTTCAGTCATAGGTATCGGAGAAGATGCTCGCCCCCCGCCTGCGGGCGAAGAACTATTTTTTACCTCCCCGCTCGGGCGGCCTCAGAATGACAGCGTTAGAGTACCCAGGTTTATTTATATGTATCAAGTTGCGGCGGTAAACAGGTCAGGATCCATCACGCAGTGGGAGCTCTTCATCTGTGAGGGACAGAGGAATAAGGACATCTTTGACGTCAATGCCACACCCACGTCACAATAAATATATAAAAAAAAAAAATCAACACAACATGTTTGTTGGCGACCATCTCAATGACAACAACACGGGCTGCAACAACAGAATGATTGAGCAATGCCACTTCCGGTTTTAGGAACAATATGTTCATGTTGCGACAATAATTAAAGAACCGTGAATTGTTCCCAAAGCAAGGCTTTCCAAGAGCAGACCTTTCATTGGCCTGCTAAATATAGCGATGCCATCCCCCTGATTCTTATGTTGTTAAGTGCGCATGTCCAGCGGCGCTAACCAAAGTTCGGACTTTCGTCGAAATTCAGAGGTATCGCTAAACAGATGAACCCAAACAATTTCGTTCAGTGATATTCGATACCTTAATTAGGTAGGACTGACGACTACTTTCTCATTTTTAGTGTAAATAACATGTCGGTTGTTCGTAATAAATCTACGAATTCCCCCCCCCCCCCCCCCCCCCCCTGGGTTTAGTCAGTCTATAGTGAACTCATAAATCACATCTTATGATTCCTACAATAAATGCCCCTTTATTCTTTTTTGGCCCATTTAAATTTTATTATGCAAATGTGCTTTTAGTATGTTTAAAAATAGATATATTAAAAAAAATATGTAAAATTTTGATAGACAGCTCGATGAAACATATTTATGGATAGGTGAAAGTATTTGTCCCCATATGAGTAAATATCTCTATATATATAGTCTTAGATATAGTTGGTCAAACTATATCATGATTTTTTTCAACTCCTTTTTTTACATTGTTGATCGATTTCCAGCTAAAATATTCCAGTGTAACGCAACCAGGCATGTCCAGATATGGCAGACTTGGATAAACAAACTAAACATAAAGCCCAGATTTATTTACTACATCCAACCAACATTCTCTATTTTCTCTCTCCCCCGAAGCACCAAGTGCCATCCCCCCCCCCCCCCCCCCCCCCCCCCCCCCCCCCCCCCCCCCCCCCCCCCCCCC
>CAXITT010000150.1:104163-119493 GCA_964033795.1 Lymnaea stagnalis | reverse complement strand
AAAAATCAAATACCTTGAAATAACAAACAGGATAAATTGTTAAAAAAATTATGAAATTCAAACCTTAACGACTCGTGAAAAAGAAAGAAGGGGGGAAAAAAAAAAAAAAAGCGAAAAGAAATTTAAACGGCGATTAATTTCCTCAAAGGTAAACCAGTTACCTGTAGTCCACCTGGAGAGAAACGGAAAACTCACGTCGCACCAGAGTTGAAGAACATCAACAAAAAACTAAAAAAGGCCAGTACGTAATGTGACTTACCTCTGCCGGTCCGCGCATGCTCCATCCCGTGGCTAGAGAACGGGCCCGAGTGTTTGAAGGCAAGCTATTAAACTGCACTGGAACCGTACGGGCAGGCGGCCTGGTCCAAGCCCAACAAAGGAGTAAGGAGAAAAAGTCTCTGATCGATACATCCATCCCCAAGCACGGGTTGGGCGACAACCAATGCACTGGCCTACCACTGTTATGGCCCGATACGACACAAATCGTCCCAGATTCGCGCCCCCCCCCCCCGGCTTCGCTGGTTCGGGGCCCCTTTACGATTAGGAGCGATGTACATCGGTCGGGCTGCTTGAGTGGTGAGGGNGTGGTGGGCAAGTTTGGGGGGGGGGGCTGGAATAAGTTACTAAGTTACTTTAAAGTAAGATTTGTGGTGGGGGGCTGGAATAAGTTACTTTGAAGCAAGATTTGTGGTGGGCAAGTTTGGGGGGGGGGGCTGGAATAAGTTACTAAGTTACTTTAAAGTAAGATTTGTGGTGGGGGGCTGGAATAAGTTACTTTGAAGCAAGATTTGTGGTGGGCAAGTTTGGGGGGGGGGGCTGGAATAAGTTACTAAGTTACTTTAAAGTAAGATTTGTGGTGGGGGGCTGGAATAAGTTACTTTGAAGCAAGATTTGTGGTGGGCAAGTTTGGGGGGGGGGGCTGGAATAAGTTACTAAGTTACTTTGAAGCAAGATTTGTGGTGGGGGGCTGGAATAAGTTACTTTGAAGTAAGATTTGTGGTGGGCAAGTTTGGGAAGGGGCGGGATGAGGACAGTGAATGGAGGGGGGGGGAGAAAATGTCATAAAATACAGGACATGTTTCCACCATGTATTTTGCACCACCTTCAGAAATGGCTGCTCACTGAGTCGACTTCGTTGGTGCGACTTTCAAACAGGTGTACCTACTCGACCTACGTCCACAGTTACACTCAGATGATCAGATGACCAGATGACAGATGACCAAATGACCGTTCATTTGGGAACTTAATGCAGAAATATTTTTTTTGTAATAAGAGTTTAGTCGTCGACGTCAGAGACAGCACATAGAACTTTGATCAATTGTTCTACTTCATAGTGTCCGTGCAGCATTCCTTTTTCTGAATGAACCGTGCCTGAATGTGTACCATGTACAGCTGTACTCTTTACAACAAGCTTCCAACAGGCCGGGTAGGGCACGGCTTGTCATCCCAGTGAGGCAACAGTTAACTGCTCTTCTGGAGTATGTCAACGGACTTAACTAAACAAACGATCTCAAATCAAAAAGGCCGATGACGCACTATCAATAATTATGAATACAAAAACAGCAAACTGTGTAAGTCTTCTTGCCCGTGACGTAACAGTTACTCAAAATAAACGACAAACTTGACGTAATCAATTGATACCTGATACAATGTTTCAACGCATAGCGTGCACCGTCTTCAGAAACGGGCTACTCACTGACTTAGTTATTGAGACTTTCTGAGATTGAGATGCATCGAAGACACGTCAGCCCGCCTAAAATACGTTAAACTGTTTGAACACTTTTGACAACATTATCCAACAAACAAAACATAAAAGTGTGACCTTTAACTCTTCCCTACTTAGTTTAAACATCGACTGCAGACACCATTGTATAGTCGCTGCGCTGTTGAGTGTGTCAATGTTTAGTTGTGTCAATGTTTAGTTGTGTCAATGTTGAGTTGTGTCAATGTTGATTTGTGTCAATGTTGAGTTGTGTCAATGTTTAGTTGTGTCAATGTTTAGTTGTGTCAATGTTGAGTTGTGTCAATGTTTAGTTGTGTCAATGTTTAGTTGTGTCAATGTTTAGTTGTGTCAATGTTTAGTTGTGTCAATGTTTAGTTGTGTCAATTTTTAGTTGTGTCAATGTTTAGTTGTGTCAATGTTTAGTTGTGTCAATGTTTAGTTGTGTCAATGTTTAGTTGTGTAAATGTTTAATTGTACAATGTATAATTGTGAAATGTTTAGATGTGTCAATACTCAGTTGTGAAATTTTAATTTGTGAAAAGTTTTGTTGTGTCAATGTTGAGTTGTGTCAATGTTTAGTTGTGTCAATGTTTAGTTGTGAAATGTTGAGTTGTGTCAATGTTTAGTTGTGTCAATTATTAATTGTGAAATGTATAATTGAGAAATGTTAAGATGTGTCAATGCTCAGTTGTAAAATGTTAAGTTGTGAAAAGTTTAGTTGTGTCAATGTTTACTTGCGTCAATGTTTAATTGTGAAATGTATAATTGTGAAATGTTTAGATGTGTCAATATTCGGTTGTGAAATGTTAAGTTGTGAAAAGTTTAGTTGTGTCAATGTTTAGTTGTGTTAATTTTTAGTTGTGTCAATGTTTAGTTGTGTCAATGTTTAGTTGTGTAAATGTTTAATTGTACACTGTATAATTGTGAAATGTTTAGATGTGTCAATACTCAGTTGTGAAATTTTAATTTGTGAAAAGTTTTGTTGTGTCAATGTTGAGTTGTGTCAATGTTTAGTTGTGTCAATGTTTAGTTGTGAAATGTTGAGTTGTGTCAATGTTTAGTTGTGTCAATTATTAATTGTGAAATGTATAATTGAGAAATGTTAAGATGTGTCAATGCTCAGTTGTAAAATGTTAAGTTGTGAAAAGTTTAGTTGTGTCAATGTTTACTTGCGTTAATTTTTAGTTGTGAAATGTTGAGTTGTGTCAATGTTTAGTTGTGTAAATGTTTAGTTGTGAATTTTTTAGTTGTGTCAATGTTTAGTTGTGTCCATGTTTATTTGTGTCAATGTTTAGTTGTGAAATGTTTAGTTGTGTCAATGTTTAGTTGTGAAATGTTTAGATGTGTCAAGGTTTAGCTGTGTCAATGTTTATTTGTATCAATGTTTAGTCTTGAAATTTAAGTTGTGTCAATTTTTTTAGTTGTATCAATGTTTAGTTGTGTCAGAATTTAGTCGTATCAATGTTTATTTGTGTCGATGTTTAGTTGTGAAATGTTTTTTAGTTGTGTAATTGTTTAGCTGTGTCAATGTTTATTTGTGTCAATGTTTAGTTGTGAAATATTAAGTTGTGTCAATGTTTAGCTGTGTCAATGTTCAGTTGTGTCAGTGTTTAGTTATGTCAATGTTTAGTTATGTCAATGTTTAGTTATGTCAATGTTTAGTTGTGTCAATGTTTAGTTGTGCCAATTTTTAGTTATGTCAATGTTTAGTTATGTCATTGTTTAGTTATGTCAATTTTTAGTTGTGTCAATGTTTAGTTGTGGCACTGTATAGTTGTGTCAATGTTTAGTTGTGAAATGTTTAGTTGTGGCAATGTTTACCCGCTGGACGGTTTAGGCGTGGCCCTGATTAGCTGCGGCTCTGTTTAGCTGCGGCACTGTTTAGCTGCGGCACTGTTTAGTTGTTTTTTTGTGTCACGCGAATCAAAACAATTGTGTAACAAAAATAATGGCTGACCCGAACAAGAAGGAAATACCTGGCCATCGATTGAACAATGATTGATTGGATAACAATCACATCGAAATATCGATACTCTGTTCAAGCATCGGTATTGATCCCGATACAATCGCTGGGAGATTGGTGGCTGAATGGCTACAAAGGCAATCTCTTTGTCAGCGGGAGCGAATTATGAAGCAGGTATAGGCCAGAGTCAAGATGGTATGTTGATGGTTTGAATTATTGATGGAGGCAGATACGAGAGTCAGTAGGACAGGTGATATAGGAGTCATTGGAATAGTTGATATATAAGAGTCAGTAGGATAGTTGATATAAGAGTCAGTAGGATAGTTGATATAAGAGTCAGTAGGATAGTTGATATAAGAGTCAGTAGGATAGTTGATATAAGAGTCAGTAGGATAGTTGATATGAGAGTCAGTAGGATAGTTGATATAAGAGTCCGTAGGATAGTTGATATAAGAGTAAGTAGGATAGTTGATATTAGAGTCAGTTGGATAGTTGATAAAGGAGCCAGAAGTAATCGATGACTCTAAGCACAATCATACATTATCAACAATTGAAGAGTTTACCAGGCATGTGTACAGATGAAGTCAGATTGGATCAGGTCTATCTACAGATGCAGTCAGATTGGACCAGGTCTGTGCACACATGCAGTCAGATTGGACCAGTCATGTCTACAGATGAAGTCAGATTGGACCAGACATGTGTACAGATGCAGTCAAATTGGACCAGGCATGTGTACAGATGTAGTCAGATTGAACCACGTCTTTGTCTGACCTTTTCAGCGGTTTCAAAATCCCTAAGTCAGATGTCTTACTACCATTTATGTCTGGTATTATCTGTCTGTGTTTTCGGTCTGTATTGTCTGTCTATATTGTCTGTGGGTTAAGATTTCAACAAAAAAAAAAAAAAAAAAAAAAAAAAAAAAAAAAAAAAAAAAAAAAAAAAAAAAAAAAAAAAAAAAATGTGGGTTAAAATTTAAACAAAAAAAAAAAAAAAAAAAAGCGACATTGACTTGTACATGACAGGGTGTATTCGCCAAACTGTCGGACACATTCATTTCCCTCTGTGTCCATGGACAGGGAACGTTCGCCAAACTGTCGGACACAGTCATTTTCCTGTGTGTCCATGTACAGGGCGTGTTCGCAACACTGTCGGACACAGTCATTTCCCTGTGTGTCCACAGATGGACAAGACGATTGTCTGGTCGGAGATGTCTGAGATTGACCAGCATTCCTTGGAGTAGCCAGCACCCAGTGTAGGATGACCTTGACGACAGGACAGTTGGATTCAAGTTCATCTTGGTGCGCACTGGTTCAATAAGCGACAGCGTCATCTATTTGGGGAAACCTGACCTGACAGAATCTATGTTGGCCTATTTTACGTTCCTAGATATGTGTTTAAAGCAGAGACTAAAATCCGTGTACACACACACACACACAGAAAGACAAACACTGACAGACAACACACGGGCATACACACTGACACATGCGTGTTTAAACACACAGCATCAATATCTGAAGAAAACAACGCATAGTTAAAACAAAGTTTAAAAACAAACAAACTGACCCAAAGATGTCACCGTGTATTGGTGCAAGTGAGAGTATTTGGCTGGAGTTCAAGTCTTCGACCCCCCCCCCCCCCCCCCACCCCCCCCCCCCGCCCGCATGAAAGTCTTGTTAGGTATCAACGTAATAATAGCGACTACATCTCACCCAATTTAATTCGTAAATAAATATTGATGTTGACGTTAGTGTAGTGTCCGACGATGTAATCGTACATTCGTCGTTTTGAAAAATCCTTGACACTAACTTCGCTTTTGTGTGTTCACGGCTAAAGCTTCGGACGGCTAACTGATCCACTTCCCGTCACGCTGAAACTTGTCACACAGACTCGTTTTGTTTACAACACATTCTGTCAAACTTTCAGCCCTCAGTTCCCAGTTTTTCTGAAATGTTTTTTTGAAAATAGATCTGTGGTGTAAAAGCGGGTTGGGAAATTAGAACATTAATGTTAAATAAAATAATAATAATGCATAAAAAGGATTTATAGACGAAAAAGTAAAAAAAAAATTAGGGGTTGTTTAATTAAACGATTTTACCATTAAACTATTTCTTAAACCCGACACTGAAATTCTTATAAACAACACAAACAAACAAACGAAGGCCAAACAACAAACATGTGTCTAAGGACCTGAAGCAGATGTCCCGTGACGTCTGTCAGAGGTTGACGTGTCATTGGTGCCAGGCATGGATTGGATGGCACGTCCACGCGCCTCTAGTGTGAAGGTCACGTGGTTAATAACAGATACCTTTAGCAATGAATCCACATTCATGCATAAATTCACATTCCCTTAAGTTCAAACTTCATCCACAGAGGCACATTAATCGGAAAATCTACTTCTCTCAAAATCCGATTTCACCCACAAATCCACATCGCCCCAAAATCCAGTCATCAACAAATAAAATATTTACATTCATCCACAAATCCTACGAATCCTCCTTTTAAATACAAATTCTTTTTCTGACCAACGGGGAGATGAATGACCAGTTGGAAAACAACCAACACGTGCTGTGTGTGTGGTGGGGGAGTGGAGGTATGGGTGGGGGAGACGACGCCGCCATTTTGATGTAGTCATTCAGGTATGAAAATTGGCGGTAAATTTCAAGTAGGCATCCGACGTCATCTGCCAATCAATGGGATGTAAGTGGACACATGACGTAACCGCGTCCATGTCGTGTTGACCGGCTGTGTGGGGACAGTGGCGGCTGTAGGTCCAGGGACAATGGCCGCCCCCCGCGGGGCAGGTGTGGACTCTGAGGAGGCGGACAGGAGACGGACAATAGAGTGGACACCATCCCGTTGTCCAGCGATCAGGAATCACGCAACTTTAAACATGTACCTTGTGTAACAACAGCATTAGTGACCACGGGGCAGTTCGTACCTGCCTTTTGTCTCGGGGAGGATAACAGAATTGTCAGGCGTGGATGGTGTTTAAAGGGATGTGTGTGTGTGTGGCGTAATAAACGACGGGAGGGTGTTCAAAAAGATCGCTGAGGGGCGCTTTGGCTTCGTGGACGTGATTTTGTCAATTACAGATTGGCCAGAATGGTAGGTAGGATCAGATCAGTGGCCAGAATGGTAGGTAGGACCAGATCAGTGGCCAGAATGGTAGGTAGGACCAGATCAGTGGCCAGAATGGTAGGTAGGACCAGATCAGTGGCCAGAATGGTAGGTAGGACCAGATCAGTGGCCAGAATGGTAGGTAGGATCAGATCAGTGGCCAGAATGGTAGGTAGGACCAGATCAGTGGCCAGAATGGTAGGTAGGATCAGATCAGTGGCCAGAATGGTAGGTAGGATCAGATCAGTGGCCAGAATGGTAGGTAGGACCAGATCAGTGGCCAGAATGGTAGGTAGGATCAGATCAGTGACCAGAATGGTAGGTAGGACCAGATCAGTGGCCAGAATGGTAGGTAGGACCAGATCAGTGGCCAGAATGGTAGGGATGACCAGATCAGTGGCCAGAATGGTAGAGATGACCAGATCAGTGGCCAGAATGGTAGGTAGGACCAGATCAGTGGCCAGACTGGTAGGGATGACCAGATCAGTGGCCACCTTGCGGACTTATTTCTTTTGAATGCCGCCGTGGTAATCTGGGCCTGAGAAAAAAAGTGTGTGGGGTTGGGGGGGGGGGGCACTGATGCTCACAACTAACATGTTAATATAGACACTGTGGGATCACGTGTGCCCTCGGGCTTGCTAACTACTCCGGCCTTGAACTGTGACGTAGTGGGGAACCAGTGTCATCGCTATAACAGAGAAATCTCTAACTAAATTCTTTTAACCGCATGTATTTGTTTGTTGGTTGATTTTTTGTTAGTATATCTAATGTTCAAGAAATATTTTTGGCTAAATCTCCCCTAAAGAGTGAATCTGATGCGGGCAAGAGTATCAGGACAAAGTGTCGGGACAAAGTTTCAGGACAAAGTGTCAGGACAAAGTGTCGGGACAAAGTGTCGGGACAAAGTATCCAACCCAGAGGTTCTCGAACATGTCAAACTGTCGAACATGTCTTCTCCACGCTAAAACAGGGGCACCTTCGCTGGTCAGCACGTGCCATAGGAATGGTTATGGGCTGAATTCCCCAAGGTCCGAGCAGTCCGGCTGTGTCTGGCTCACAAAGGCGTATCTCCAAAAGAAACGAAGGCGGATCTCTTCAACAGACGACTTGGGGGAGCATAAATGATCCCATAGTCATTTTGGTTTTGCGAAATACGGTTTAAAAGTCTGATGAGAGGTGAAAAGACAGGTCGACCGGAAGAATGAGCAACAGGGAAGGCCAGAGAGCAACTCCTGTCAAGGCGAGGGTTTGTACTTGGAAAGTGCAGCAGAGAACGTCATCCATGACAGCAGTTACATGTCATCCGACATGACATTTTGAAGACGCATGGATGACTAAGACGAGCCACGAGTAGAACCAAACGAACCACGACGAACCAAGACACGCGTTTAGTACAGTTTCACTTGCGGCGATCGCATTTTTGCAAGGTGTTGCTAAGCTCCGGAGTCGGGGATGCTAAGCTCCGGAGTCGGGGATGCTAAGCTCCGGAGTCGGGGATGCTAAGCTCCGGAGTCGGGGATGCTAAGCTCCGGAGTCGGGGATGCTAAGCTCCGGAGTCGGGGATACAACGACACGAAAACGTCATCTTCTTTTGCGGAGGAATTATTCTTTAAAGGGAATGTCCAAAAGTGATCTTCTGTACGCCTCACGTGAAATCTTTTGTCCGTGTCATGTTACCATGTCCATGCTGAGACAATGCTAGGTTGCCCCTGTCTACGCTGAATCAAGGCCATGTTGAGACCATGCGCTGTTACCCTGTCCATGTTGAGTCCATGTTCTGTTACCCTGTCCATGTTGAGTCCATGTTCTGTTACCCTGTCCATGTTGAGTCCATGATCTGTTACCCGGTCTATTCTCATATGTAATGGGATTAGGAATAGGAGAGGATGTTAGGATTTGGGGGGGGGGGGTTGGTGGTTGTAATGCAAGACTATTTATGTGACTCCGCATTTATCTGTTACCCGGTCTATTCTCATATGTAATGGGATTAGGAATAGGAGAGGATGTTAGGATTTGGGGGGGGGGGGTTGGAGGTTGTAATGCAAGACTATTTATGTGACTCCGCATTAGACCAAACCACGTTTTTTCGCCCGAAACAATGGCTGAATGTGGTCGCGTGGTCGTGTGGTTGTGTGGTTGGTCTCTCCATGCTTGTCTAATAAACCAAGAAGATAATCAATGCCGATGGCACCACCTACCAGCAGCCTCTGTACCGGTCCAGAGCATCTCGTGCCGAGGGCAAATCCATCAAGACGATGTACGCACTCACCGCCAGGAGAAGAGTTGCAAAGTAGCTAAACTGCTTGGGGAACAAATATGGGAACGGTCCCCTGGAACGGACATCGGTCCCATGGATCGGACACCGGCCCCTTTGATCGGACATCGGTCCCTTTGATCGGACATCGATCCCGTGGATTGGACATTAGTCCCATGGATTGGACAGCGGTCACATGATCGGACATTGGTCCCATGGCTTGGACCTCTGTCCCATAGATCGGACATTAGACCCATGGATTGAACATTAGTCCCTTGGATTGGACATTGGTCCCATAGATTAGACATTACTCCCATGGATTGGACATTTAGTCCCATTGATTGGACATTAGTCCAATGGATTGGACATCGGTCCCATTGATAGGACATTGGTCCCATGGATTGGACATAAGTCCCATGGATTGGACATTGGTCCCATGGATTGGACCTCGGTCCCATAGATCGGACATTAGACCCATGGATTGGACATTAGTCCCATGGATTGGACATTGGTCCCATGGATTGGACATCGGTCCCTTTGATCGGACATCGGTCCCTTTGATCGGACATCGATCCTTTGATCGCACATTGGTCCCATGGATCGGACATCAGTCCCTTTGATTGGACATCAGTCCCGTGGATTGGACATCAGCCCCATGTATTGGACATTAGTCCCATGGATTGAACATTAGTCACATGGATTGGACATCGGTCCCATTGATCGGAAATTGGTCCCATGGATTGGACCTCGGTCCCATAGATCGGACATTAGACCCATGGATTGGACATTAGTCCCATGGATCGGACATCGGTCCCATTGATTAGACATGTCTCTTGAATGATACTAAGCCAAGACTGAGGCCCACCAGTAACGTACAGTAGTTAACTCATAATATGTTAGACAACAAGAATCCCAGTATTCGTTTAAAAAATATTTTGAACTCTAATGATGAAGGATGAATCTCTTGGATAGAAGGAGTAGCTCCTTAATCCTATTAATTACAACTATTTCATAACCTGTTTTCTCTACATATCAATCGCCAGTGACAAACCAATGCTTCAGACAGTCATTTTCCTATGCACCACTTTTCATGCACACTACGTCTCCTACACACTACGTCTCCTACACACTACGTCTCCTACACACTACGTCTCCTACACACTACGTCTCCTACACACTACGTCTCCTACACACTACGTCTCCTACACACTAAGTCTCCTACACACTACGTCTCCTACACACAAGTTCCTAGCAGAATATACTTCCACACAACACTGACCTAAGCCTGTTGTAGAATCACAGCAAAAGATTCGACATGGTATTGCAGTGATTATTGCGAGGATTATCTAGAGAAGAATTAATCCCGATTCAGTTCAAATGTTTGATATACCCTGCTGCAGTTTGATTCAGAAAGCAGATGGGAGTCGTCATCTTCAATTCGAGTCAGAAGGTGGAGTCAGAAGGTGGAGTCAGAAGGCGGAGTCAGAAGGTGGAGTTAGAAAGTGGAGTCAGAGACAATTACCTTTTTTTTCACAGTCTCTCGATCAAAAGTCTACACCCACATTAATTCAGCTAGAATTCAGACCACAGGAGCGCAATATCTCTTTCTCTTCATTAAATGGCGCCGTTCTAGGTGTGTAGCACAATTTTGGTAGCAAAGGTCAGAGTTCTAAAGATAGCACCTCGCGCCCCCCCCCCCCCGGTCTCCATTACACGTGGAAAAGCCAGGTACCAGATCGATATCTGATCAACAATAAAACTGAAGTGGGATGAGTAGGAGCACGTGGGAATTGGGTCAATATGTAACAAGATGGGGGTGGAGGATAATGAGGGAAAAAATAAAATATGGGGGGGCGGGGGTGTAATTCTAATTCAGTTGAACAAACGTTTAGTTTCCACATGTAAGTTAAAGTCGAACCACCTTAGGACAATCAATACAGAGTTCACGTATAGAAACTTACAGTAACACGACACTAACCCTAATCCTAACCCTCACCCTAATCCTAACCCTAACCCTAACACTAATCTAATCCTAACCCTAACCCTAACCCTAACCCTAACCCTAATCCTAATCCTAACCCTAATCCTAACCCTAACCCTAATCCTAACCCTAATCCTAACCCTAACCCTAACGAGAGCGTATTCTACTGTAAACATTTGTAAAATATCAGAAAACTTTTCATTGTTTTGACAACGTGTAATTTTTCATGAAATTCAGTAAAGGATGTCATCAAAACATCACGTGATGTCGTTCTACACTCATACCAGGCGGTGACGTATCTAGGGTGGGTGGCCGCCCGCGGTCGGTGAAGCCTTATTGCCGCCCTCATCTTCACAAAACTGACGCCCTTCTTTTGAGCCAAGACGCCCGGTCAAAGCCGGACGGAGCTCGACTTTGTCCATGGAGCTGATCACCAACTTAAAAATAACACACTACTTGATGTCGCCGTTAGATGACTCTAGATGACTCCAGAACACACTTTGACCTTGCATGACAAGACTCAAGGTCGGTTTCCGAGAATTCCATTTACGGCATTCCTCCATCAAAAAGATCGAACCCACAGTTTGGGATCATAAACACCCTCCTCCGTACGTGACCTTGACCGCCCCCCTCCTCTCCCGGAATCTCACGGGACCATGCATTCGTTTTTCCTGGCGAGCTATCGGAAGGGTTCTCAAACGATTTGGCATATATTTAACCCCCTATACGCTTTTGCGTTTATTCACTCCTTGAGCTATGTGTTTTTTTTTTTAAACATGATAATTTTAATCCATCAGTCTGAGGCACCTGTCAGTCTGAGGCACCTGTCAGTCTGAGGCATCTGACCTGTCAGTCTGAGGCACCTGTCAGTCTCAGGCACAAGAGGAAGAAAGTTTTGTTAGTGTGACAACATGCTTCGGTCCTCATATCGCCACTGTTCAAATTGTTCATCGACAAAAAATATTTAGAAAAAAAAAAATATTTAGAAAATATTTGAAACCAGGAATGTAGACAAATTTAAAGCTCGGAGAACTCATGTTAATTTGACCTACTCTGTCTTAATGTGTAAATGCTATTACATTTAGGGAAATCAAATCTTCCCTTGCACACATGGCCTGCTAGAGACATACATGCCGTACTAGAGACACACATGCCAGAGACACACATGCTGTGCTAGAGACACACATGGCGTGCTAGAAAAACACATGCCGTGCCAGAAACACACATGCCGTGCTAGAGACACACATGTCTGGGTGGCCCGAATCTTTTTTATTTTGTAAACACAAGTGATCTATAAATGGGTTTACCACAATTCATGGATGAATAATTTTGCCACATGAAATTAATGAATTGGTCTGCTACACATTAACTGATGAACAGGTTTGCCACATGCATTGGATGAATAGGTTTCCCACATGTAATGGATGAATAGGTTTCCCACATGTAATGAATGAATAGGTTTCCCACGTGTAATGCATGAATAGGTTTCCCACATGTAATGCATGAATAGGTTTGCCACGTGTAATGGATGAATAGGTTTGCCACATGTAATGGATGAATAGGTTTCCCACATGTAATGAATGAATAGGTTTGCCACGTGTAATGGATGAATAGGTTTGCCACATGTAATGAATGAATAGGTTTCCCACATGTAATGAATGAATAGGTTTCCCACGTGTAATGGATGAATAGGTTTCCCACATGTAATGAATGAATAGGTTTGCCACATGTAATGGATGAATAGGTTTCCCACATGTAATGGATGAATAGGTTTGCCACATGTAATGCATGAATAGGTTTGCCACATGTAATGCATGAATAGGTTTGCCACGTGTAATGGATGAATAGGTTTCCCACATGTAATGCATGAATAGGTTTGCCACATGTAATGGATGAATAGGTTTGCCACGTGTAATGCATGAATAGGTTTGCCACATGTAATGGATGAATAGGTTTCCCACATGTAATGGATGAATAGGTTTCCCACATGTAATGCATGAATAGGTTTGCCACGTGTAATGGATGAATAGGTTTCCCACATGTAATGGATGAATAGGTTTCCCACATGTAATGCATGAATAGGTTTGCCACATGTAATGCATGAATAGGTTTCCCACATGTAATGGATGAATAGGTTTGCCACGTGTAATGGATGAATAGGTTTCCCACATGTAATGAATGAATAGGTTTGCCACGTGTAATGGATGAATAGGTTTCCCACGTGTAATGCATGAATAGGTTTCCCACATGTAATGAATGAATAGGTTTCCCACGTGTAATGGATGAATAGGTTTCCCACATGTAATGAATGAATAGGTTTGCCACGTGTAATGGATGAATAGGTTTCCCACATGTAATGCATGAATAGGTTTGCCACGTGTAATGGATGAATAGGTTTCCCACATGTAATGAATGAATAGGTTTCCCACATGTAATGCATGAATAGGTTTGCCACATGTAATGAATGAATAGGTTTCCCACATGTAATGCATGAATAGGTTTGCCACATGTAATGAATGAATAGGTTTCCCACATGTAATGAATGAATAGGTTTCCCACGTGTAATGCATGAATAGGTTTCCCACATGTAATGCATGAATAGGTTTGCCACATGTAATGAATGAATAGGTTTCCCACATGTAATGCATGAATAGGTTTGCCACATGTAATGAATGAATAGGTTTGCCACATGTAATGAATGAATAGGTTTCCCACATGTAATGCATGAATAGGTTTGCCACATGTAATGAATGAATAGGTTTCCCACATGTAATGCATGAATAGGTTTGCCACATGTAATGAATGAATAGGTTTCCCACGTGTAATGGATGAATAGGTTTGCCACGTGTAATGGATGAATAGGTTTGCCACATGTAATGAATGAATAGGTTTCCCACATGTAATGCATGAATAGGTTTGCCACATGTAATGAATGAATAGGTTTCCCACGTGTAATGGATGAATAGGTTTGCCACGTGTAATGGATGAATAGGTTTCCCACGTGTAATGCATGAATAGGTTTCCCACGTGTAATGCATGAATAGGTTTGCCACGTGTAATGGATGAATAGGTTTGCCACGTGTAATGGATGAATAGGTTTCCCACGTGTAATGGATGAATAGGTTTGCCACGTGTAATGGATGAATAGGTTTGCCACGTGTAATGGATGAATAGGTTTCCCACATGTAATGAATGAATAGGTTTCCCACGTGTAATGGATGAATAGGTTTGCCACATGTAATGGATGAATAGGTTTCCCACATGTAATGAATGAATAGGTTTGCCACGTGTAATGGATGAATAGGTTTGCCACATGTAATGAATGAATAGGTTTCCCACATGTAATGAATGAATAGGTTTCCCACATGTAATGAATGAATAGGTTTGCCACGTGTAATGGATGAATAGGTTTCCCACATGTAATGAATGAATAGGTTTGCCACGTGTAATGGATGAATAGGTTTCCCACATGTAATGAATGAATAGGTTTCCCACATGTAATGAATGAATAGGTTTCCCACATGTAATGGATGAATAGGTTTGCCACGTGTAATGGATGAATAGGTTTCCCACATGTAATGCATGAATAGGTTTGCCACGTGTAATGGATGAATAGGTTTCCCACATGTAATGAATGAATAGGTTTCCCACATGTAATGGATGAATAGGTTTGCCACGTGTAATGGATGAATAGGTTTCCCACATGTAATGAATGAATAGGTTTGCCACGTGTAATGGATGAATAGGTTTCCCACATGTAATGAATGAATAGGTTTGCCACGTGTAATACGTGTAATGGATGAATAGGTTTCCCACATGTAATGAATGAATAGGTTTGCCACGTGTAATGGATGAATAGGTTTCCCACATGTAATGAATGAATAGGTTTGCCACGTGTAATGGATGAATAGGTTTGCCACGTGTAATGGATGAATAGGTTTGCCACGTGTAATGGATGAATAGGTTTGCCACGTGTAATGGATGAATAGGTTTGCCACGTGTAATGAATGAATAGGTTTGCCACGTGTAATGGATGAATAGGTTTCCCACATGTAATGGATGAATAGGTTTCCCACATGTAATGAATGAATAGGTTTGCCACGTGTAATGGATGAATAGGTTTCCCACATGTAATGAATGAATAGGTTTGCCACGTGTAATGGATGAATAGGTTTCCCACATGTAATGGATGAATAGGTTTGCCACGTGTAATGGATGAATAGGTTTCCCACATGTAATGAATGAATAGGTTTGCCACGTGTAATGGATGAATAGGTTTCCCACATGTAATG
>CAXITT010000150.1:43781-58680 GCA_964033795.1 Lymnaea stagnalis | reverse complement strand
GGGGGGGGGGGGGGAGGCGGGGGGGGGGGTGTCATTGAACTCGAGAAGAATCAGGTCAGACAGTAAGGATGGGGGAGGAATCAAGGGGAGCGAATTACTGGGGGGGGGTTGGGGAAGACAGTTGTTGCTAGAGGGAAAAATGACGGAATCGAGGAACCAATGGTTTAGTAGGACATCAAATAGCCAGATATCAATGGATTTGTAGGACATCTAATTGCCAGATAGCGATGGATTTGTAGGACATCTAATAGTCAGATAGCAATGGATTTGTAGGACATCTAATAGCCAGATAGCAATGGATTTGTAGGACATCTAATAGCCAGATGGCGATGGATTTGTAGGACATCAAATAGCCAGATAGCAGTGGTTTAGTAGGACATCAAGTAGCCAGATAGCAGTGGTTTAGTAGGACATCAAATAGCCAGATAGCAGTGGTTTAGTAGGACATCAAATAGCCAGATATCAATGGTGCAGTAGGACATCAAATATCCAGATAGCAGTGGTTTAGTAGGACATCAAATAGCCAGATAGCAGTGGTTTAGTAGGACATCAAGTAGCCAGATAGCAGTGGTTTAGTAGGACATCAAATATCCAGATAGCAGTGGTTTAGTAGGACATCAAGTAGCCAGATAGCAGTGGTTTAGTAGGACATCAAATAGCCAGATAGCAATGGTTTAGTAGGACATCAAATAGCCAAATAGCAGTGGTTTAGTAGGACATCAAATAGCCAGATAGCAATGGTTTAGTAGGACATCAAATAGCCAAATAGCAGTGGTTTAGTAGGACATCAAGTAGCCAGATAGCAGTGGTTTAGTAGGACATCAAATGTACAGAGAGCAATGGTTATTTCGACATCAAATAGCCAGATAGCAGTGGTTTAGTAGGACATCAAATATACATAGAGCAATGGTTTAGTAGGACATCAAGTAGCCAGATAGCAGTGGTTTAGTAGGACATCAAATATACAGAGAGCAATGGTTTAGTAGGACATCAAATAGCCAGATAGCGATGGTTTAGTAGGACATCAAATAGCCAGATAGCAGTGGTTTAGTAGGACATCAAATATACAGAGAGCAATGGTTTAGTAGGACATCAAATAGCCAGATAGCGATGGTTTAGTGGGACATCAAATAGCCAGATAGCAGTGGTTTAGTAGGACATCAAATTTCTAGATAGCAGTGGTTTTGCTGGTCATCCAACGGCCAGATAGTTCATGGACGTGACGTGGCCAGATTTCACTGTCATAAGTTGACGGTTCAAAATGAAACAAGATTCACATCTTTATACTACTGTTCTACTTCTTTATTTGAATGGAAGGTATTTGGCTTCCGAAGGTATTTGGCTTCCGAAGGTATTTGGCTTCCGAAGGTATTTGGCTTCCGAAGGTATTTGGCTTCCGAAGGTATTTGGCTTCCGAAGGTATTTGGCTTCCGAAGGTATTTGGCTTCCGAAGGTATTGACCCTCATTCAGGAATCGGTATATACCATTGTTTACTCAGTGAAGTATTAGCTTTGAATGGGGTTGATCAGACTTAATTTAAATAACAATGTCTTGACCGTTACATTCAACATGCTTGACCATGTCATTCAACCTTCTTGACCGTTAGATTAAACATGCTTGACCATGGCATTCAACCTTCTTGACCGTTACATTCAACATGCTTGACCACGGCATTCAACCTTCTTGACCGTTACATTCAACATGCTTGACCATGGCATTCAACCTTCTTGACCGTTACATTCAACATGCTTGACCATGGCATTCAACCTTCTTGACCGTTACATTCAACATGCTTGATCATGTCATTCAACCTTCTTGGCCGTTACATTCAACATGCTTGACCATGTCATTCAACCTTCTTGACCGTTACATTCAACATGCTTGACCATGGCATTCAACCTTCTTGACCGTTACATTCAACATGCTTGACCATGGCATTAAACCTTCTTGACCGTTACATTCAACATGCTTGACCATGTCATTCAACCTTCTTGACCGTTACATTCAACATGCTTGACCATGTCATTCAACCTTCTTGACCGTTACATTCAACATGCTTGCCCATTGCATCCAACCTGCTTGACCATTTCATTGCACCTGCTTGACCATCACATTGAACCTGCTTGACCATTAAATTCCTACTGCTTGACCATTTCATTCAACCTGTCTCGCAATGCTGTAAGAATAATTAAGTACAAGGTGGAGATTACGCAAGTCGGGGCGCCCTTCCATTATCCCCCCTTTCCAATAGCTTCACATACTTTAAGAAGTCTTTCATTAAAAAAAATTAACAACTTATAGTTTAAATGGTATTCACAACCAATCAAAGGTGCATCCCAAACTTGTTCCGGTTGGTAGAGGGAAGTTAGCGCCCAAAATTGTGTTCCAATGAACAAATGAACGGATCCGATCTTAAGTTGAAGACTCGCGTGAGAAATATTAGATAGAGACAATAGATGTCCTAGGATCAACTGACTTGTCTTTTAAGATAAACGGTTGAGTGAGGGAGGAAAAAAAGTGATGACCCTCGACTAGGTCAGCCTGTGTCAACTATAGCTCATCCTGTTGACCTAGATAGCAGACATGGCCCTAGACCAGTTCGGAGACCTCACTGTCCAGCGTGACATCTGGTAGCCATAAAGGGACTGGATAGCGTAGCTACCCAACGTTACCATAGTGCCATCTGGTAGTCATAAAAGGACTGGATATCGTAGCCTCCCAATGTTACCATAGTGCAATCTGGTAGCCATAAAAGGACTGGATAGAGTAGCTACCCAATGTTACCATAGTGCAATCTGGTAGCCATAAAAGGACTGGATAGAGTAGCTACCCAATGTTACCATAGTGCCATCTGGTAGCCATACAAGGACTGCTATGCCTAAAGTCCTTACCCAGTTCTCAGCCACCACAACAGCCTGGATGGAAGTGAAAGATGGATATTTCATTTGAAATGATGGATGTTTCTTTTGAAATGATGGATCATGATCAGACCATGACATTGCCAATAACAACTTGACAATGTCTTTTATTTCTTACCACAGGTACACAGATTTATAGAGCTACACATACAGTGACAATGACATATCATGACATTTAATGTCGTATACGTTTCTTCCCATTTGTAGCATTACGCCGGTGAGATTGAGGCCATGTCCTGTACCATCAAGATGTCATGAGGCCATGTCCAGTGCCATCAAGATGTCATGAGGCCATGCCCAGAACCATCAAGATGTCATGATGCCATGCCAAGTACCATCAAGTAGTCATGAGGCCATGTCCAGCGCCACCAAGATGTCATGAGGCCATGTCCAGTACCATCAAGATGTCATGAGGCCATGTCCAGTGCCATCAAGATGTCATGAGGCCATGTCCAGTGCCATCAAGATGTCATGAGGCCATGTCCAGTTCCATCAAGATGTCATGAGGCATGTCCAGTACCATCAGGATGTCATGAGGCATGTCCAGTACCATCAAGATGTCATGAGGCCATGTTCAGTGCCATCACGATGTCATGCGGCCATGTCCAGTGCCATCAAGATGTCATGACAACAGTTCACACAACAAACTTCTACTCAGTCATGATCATGCCAAACACACTCTAGTATTAGTGTGATCTAATTCAATATAAAGACATTTACATCTTACGCCCATTTGTTGTTGGTTTTTTTTTTTTTTTTTACTTAAAAATGTCAAAATGTCTTAAAATATCATTTTTCTTCCAACAGAAAACCCATTAAAGTATTTTAGAGTGAAAAGATGATTTCACTACGACAAGAAAATACCGCACTGGCCTCGCCCTTTTGTTGTTGGTTTTTTTTTTTTTTTATACTTAAAAATGTCAAAATGTCTTAAAATATCATTTTTCTTCCAACAGAAAACCCATTAAAGTATGTTAGAGTGAAAAGATGATTTCACTACGACAAGAAAATACCGCACTGGCCATAAGACGGTTTGATTATATCGAGCCAGCAGAACTCGGCCAATGGCCACCCCGTAATGCCAAATGTTTATTTCACAATTATAGTCCATATTTCCTCCCCATTGTTTCACATCGAATGCGTTTCCAATTAGCCATCTGCCCCTAATCTCTGGACTTTTTTTTTTTTCCCCACGACATCAGATTAAAGACTTCCTGCATTATCCCTCCAACAGTTGCCGTATCCACGGGGACACAAGAACACCGCATTAACAACAACAACAACAACAAAAAAAATTACATTAAAAAAGATTCCTACACAATATCAAAATAAATTAACTGCGCGCATCTTTCAAATATTTATGGGAAATTTATGCCGAGTCCCCGAAACAGGCAGACAATGAGCCCCAAATGTTGTATGGTGAATTAATGACATTGTTCGCTTCAGCTTCAGTTGTCAAAAGTTGGGCTGGCTATGAAAAAGAACAAAATGAAGCTTAAAAAAAGAAACCAACAAAAATTCACCAGACAACAGGACCATCATAGGACGCATATAAAGAAGTCTGCGATCAATAATAGATTAACGATTAGGGGGGGGGGAGAGAATAGTAGTTGTGATGACATCCACATTGGAAATCCAGAGAATTGTAGTTTTGATGATATCCACATTGGAAATCCAGAGAATTGTAGTTTTGATGATATCCACATTGGATATCCAGAGAATTGTAGTTTTGATGATATCCACATTGGATATCCAGAGAATTGTAGTTTTGATGATATCCACATTGGATATCCAGAGAATTGTAGTTTTGATGATATCCACATTAGAAATCCAGAGAATTGTAGTTTTGATGATATCCACATTGGAAATCCAGAGAATTGTAGTTTTGATGATATCCACATTAGAAATCCAGAGAATTGTAGTTTTGATGATATCCACATTGGAAATCCAGAGAATTGTAGTTTTGATGATATCCACATTGGAAATCCAGAGAATTGTAGTTTTGATGATATCCACATTGGATATCCAGAGAATTGTAGTTTTGATGACATCCGCATGGATATACAGATAATTGTAGTTGTGATGACATCCACATTGGATATCCAGAGAATTGTAGCTTTGATGATATCCACATTGGATATCCCGATAATTGCAGTTTTGATGACATCCACGTTGGATGTCCAGAGAATTGCAGTTTTGATGACATCCACATTGGATATTCAGATAATTGCAGTTTTGATGACATCCACATTGGATATCCAAATAATTACAGTTTTGATGACATTCACAATGGACATTTAGGATGAAATGTCACTACTATCCTGAGATGTGCATCTTGAATGCATGTGGCAATTTCAGAACTATCCTGAGATGTGCATCTTGAATGCATGTGACAATTTAAGTACTATCCTGAGATGTGCATCTTGAGTGCATGTGGCAATTTCAGTACAATCCTGAGATGTGCATCTTGAATGCATGTGGCAATTTCAGTACTATCCTGAGATGTGCATCTTGAATGCATGTGGCAATTTCAGTACTATCCTGAGATGTGCATCTTGAATGCATGTGGCAATTTCAGTACTATCCTGAGATGTGCATCTTGAATGCATGTGGCAATTTCAGTACTATCCTGAGATGTGCATCTTGAGTGCATGTGGCAATTTCAGGGGAAACAAGCACTGCGTCAAATGTTCAAATAATTTCATGCGCAAAATTCCTCTACGCAATGTTTGATAGAGTTCATGTGCGAGATTCCTCTACGCGAGGTTTGGTAGATTTCATGTGCAAGATTCCTCTCCGCAGTGTTTGGTAGATTTCATGTGCAAAATTCCTCTGCACAATTTTTGATAGATTTCATGTGCAAAATTCCTTTGCACAATGTTTGGTAGATTTCATGTGCAAAATTCCTCTATGCAATGTTAGTTTGGTAGATTTCATTTGCAAGATTCCTCTACGCAATGTCTGGTAGATTTCATTTGCAAGATTCCTCTATGCAACGTTTGGTAGATTTCATGTGTGATATGGTATTTAGAAAGTATGAGAGTAGATGCCCTACAACAATCGTTGGCCTTCAAATCTTCTTCTTTTTATTTAAGGGCCCTCGATCAATTTACTGATCATTTTGGCTCCTATGCATGTAGATGGGATTTGCAATGTTTCTGTTGATGACGATGTTTCGCTGGTTGCCAGGGCTACTCACCCTTGGTAGCCATACTAGGACCGAATAATGTGAATTAATGTATTAGCGAAATTAAGATCTAGAAGTGCTTGAAAGTTGGTTCTAGAAGTGCTTGAAAGGTTGATCTAGAAGTGCCTGAAAGGTTGATCTAGAAGTGCTTGAAAGGTTGATCTAGAAGTGCTTGAAAGGTTGATCTTGAAATGCTTGAAATGTTGATCTAGAAGTGCTTGAAAGGTTGATGTAGAGGTTCTTGAAAGGTTGATCTAGAAGTGCTTGAAAGGTTGATCTAGAAGTGCTTCAAATTTTGATCTAGAAGTGCTTGAAAGGTTGATCTAGAGGTGCTTGAAAGGTTGATCTAGAAGTGCTTGAAAGTTTGATCTTGAAGTGGTTGAAAGGTTGATCTAGAAGTGCTTGAAAGGTTGATCTTGTAATGAAACAACATTAAACAACGCCTAAAATCAAAGTTTCAAAAAATTCTTGATTAAAATTTAATGGAGAGCAATGGAGAGGGGGGGGAGGGGTGTGGTTGAGCATTTTACAAAACATACACTTAAGTAACGCACCGTGTAAAATTCTTGATTAAAATTTAATGGAGAGCAATGGAAGGGGGGGGGGTGTTGGAAAAAGGGGGGGGAGTGGTTGAGCATTTTACAAAACATACACTTAAGTAACGCACTGTGTAAAAATAAAAATTAGCTGTGTAAAATTCTTGATTAAAATTTAATGGAGAGCAATGGAAGGGGGGGGGATGTTGGAAAAAGGGGGGGGTGTGGTTGAGCATTTTACAAAACATACACTTAAGTAACGCACTGTGTAAAAATAAAAATTAGCTCGCTCAAGGCTCGTTCAAGGCTCGCTACCCTTGAACTATATTCATATTCAAATGACCCTTTTTTTACACCGTACATAACTTCACCAACAATTCGAGAGAAAAAAGAAAGCACACAAAAACACTACTACTCAACGCACATTTGAAAACGAATGCCATTTAGCGCGGTGAACAGGAATTTTATTGCATCTTGAAACACAGGATCAACTGATATGTGTTGTCATGGGCAACGAATCGGTGGGCCAAGCTTCAACTCGATAGGTTGACGGGAAGTGGGCCCATCAGTCGTCCGAAAATTTTGCCAGCCACCCACGAACAAAAGCGAAGTTGATTTAAGGGATTGAATCATAATAACTCATTTCGTTTCTTCTTTCCGTTGAACCGAAGTCGCAAATTTATACAAATTCTACCTCACTGATTTATTTTATTGAACACACATTTAGACATTTTGTCAGAGTTGTCACAACTGTCACATTTTCTTCTTAAATTGTTCACACAAAACACAGTCAAGAGGCACTTAAATTGTCAAGAGAATTGATAACTAAGTCGAAATTCACTACATCTGTGGTCCAAACAGCCTCATGGTCTCGGGGGTATATTTAATTCATTGGAGGAAAGAAGATATAATCTGTCTTTAGTTCGAGACATTGGCCTAACAGTTCAGTTGAAGTCTTCAAGCTGATGATGTCAGTGCTTGGCCTAACTCAATGTTGACAAGCTGAGGATGTCAGTCCTTCGCCTAACTCAATGTTGACAAGCTGATGATGTCAGTCTTTGGCCTAACTCAATGTTGACAAGCTGATGATGTCAGTCCTTGGCCTAACTCAATGTTGACAAGCTGATGATGTCAGTCCTTGGCCTAACTCAATGTTGACAAGCTGATGATGTCAGTCCATGGCCTAACCCAATGTTGACAAGCTGATGATGTCAGTCCTTGGCCTAACTCAATGTTGACAAGCTGATGATGTCAGTCCTTGGCCTAACTCAATGTTGACTGCATCATTTCAAAGTCGTGAAACAAATGGAGACCAGTTAAGATGCAATCAAGCGGAAAGTAAACATTGTTTCACTAAACTGACCCCCCCCCACCTATTTTGTGTGTGTGTGTGTGCTTGACTTTGCAAATGTTAAACACTATTTAGGATATTTAACAACTCTAGGAGGTATCTTCGATAATGTGAGAACACTTGTGTTCAGTACAGAACACTTGGTTGCTGTACAGAACACTCATTTGCAGTAAAGCACACTTGATTGTAGTAAAGAACACTTGGTTGTTGCATCTACACTGTTCATTGACTTCGATGTCACGTGAGAGAGGCTCTGGTTTTGGAACACAATTGAGTAACTCTGGGCTAGGTGAACGGGAGCCGGAATTGAAAGCTGTGCGAGGCACTCCACTTCCACTCAGATGATCCCCTCGCACGATCCACGCTTGACCGCTGTTTGTTCAGCCATCAGACATCGGGTCGCCTCCTTATCCCTGGGTCAACAAATCTACATTTACTCTGGATGTCCGGCATCTGTATGTCCGGCATGATGCGTTAAAAACCATACCTTGACCATTACGTCATGGCTCGCCCCCCCTCCCCCCCTCAACCTCTCTCGACAATCGATGTGGCGACCTAATGGTCAGCACCCAGCTTACAAGGCCTGGTCAGTCTGATATTACATTCCTAAAATGTCCAGCCTACCCCGGTAAAACTGACCAATGGCTAGCTTTATTATGATATTCTCACCACCGTTCACCTTACTTTCTTATCGCACATCAAAGTTACAAATAGACTCCTTCTGTGTACAGAGCGATATCAGCCATGATAAGCTGCGGAATAACTAGACTGAACACAGACTTGGTTGCTATGGCAACTGTGGCTCAGATATGTCAAATACAAAGTGCTAACACGTATTTTTTATATGGGTAGGAGAACATAACTCTTTACATTCAGCGATGCGCTCATTTGCATTTCTTAACTGCTGTGAACTGTTATGCTGCAAGATTGCTTTTCCCAACTTCTCCTACAGAGGGAATTCTGTGAAATCTGCACGATATTGAAAGTCGGATTTGGGGAAGAAGATCTCACAGACTGACGTCACAGATCCCACAGACCGACGTCACAGATTTAAAGACTGACGTCAAATATTCCGCAGACTGACTTCACAGACGAACGTCACAGATTTATAGACATACGTCACCGGTTCACGGACTGACGTCATAGATTCATTGACTGGCGTCACAGATTCACAGACTGACTTCACAGACGAACGTCAGATTTACGTCACCGATCCACAGACGGACGTCACAGATTCACATACTGACGTCACACATTCCACAGACTGACGTCACACATTCACTGAATGACCTGCGTGTGTTGGGGGAAATGGACGTAAATAGAAGTTTGGTCTTCCAACCCTGACGCCAAAAACACCGGTTCTCAACTAAGACTCACAAATCTGGGTCACGGACCAAGCCACGGAGCTCTGGCGAGAATCTCGTAGGTCGTTGGCGCATGCGAAAACCTTGACCACGCCATCTCATCTGGTAGCGCGTCTGCTGGAAGTGACCGAATGTCAATTTGCTGTTGAATAGTCAAGACAATTTGGCAAAAAAAAAAAAAGAAGAAATTAATACTAATAATTCCTGGCAAACTAATAAAAATAATTATAATAATAAAGTTTGATGATAAACAATAATGTATTATTATGTTTGCAAGTGGCTTACAAATAAAAGTGAGTGTTACAAGTAAATTTATTAAAATTTTACATTTTAGAACAGGGCAAATTCGCCGCAAATAATTATTTCAATCAACTTAACTAGAAATTTGTTTAGGAAAAACTAGTGTGGACCAATTGAAGTTGTACATTGTGGATATTATAGGAATGTATGAAGTTAAAATTTTACCAAATATTTATTGGGTGTTTTCTACCAATTCCACAATTTCATTTATAAATGTTAACGATTTTTTTTTACAATACCCCCTCCCCCCTCACATCAAATGCACCTGCTCCCTGCTCAATCCTTTCAAGTAACCCACGCAATAGAATCAGTTTGTTTACTCCCCCCACCTTACAACCCTTTCCACTTTACGTCTCTCAATAGACCCCCGGGGTGTAAATGCTTCAATGGACCCCCAGGGTGTAACTGCTTACGCTGCAGCCCTCCCCTATCCACCATTGTTGCCTGGCACTCCCAACTTCCTGTCGCCATTGTCCAACTGGTCACAATAGAAAAATAAGCCGTCCTCCGATTGTCCCCAGGTACATCTGCAGTGGTCAGTTCATCCCCCCAACCCCACCCGTTGGGTCACCTTTCTTTGGGTTGTACAGCTACCCGGAGACATGATGGATTCCAAAAAAAACATCTAAACTTAGAAAAATGTCCTTGGCAAAGTTCTATTCAAATTTCAAACAAGATCTTTGTAACAGGCTTCAACAAACATTTCAACTTAGAATAAGGTCTTTGACAGATTTGTTCAACACACATCTCAACTTAGAATAAAGTCCTTGACAGAGTTGTTCAACACACATTTCAACTTAGAATAAGGTCCTTGACAGAGTTGTTTAACACACATTTCAACTTAAAATAAGGTCTTTGACAGAGTTGTTCAACACACATTTCAACTTAGAATAAGGTCTTTGACAGAGTTGTTCAACACACATTTCAACTTAGAATAAGGTCTTTGACAGAGTTGTTCAACACACGTCTCAACTTAGAATAAGGTCCTTGACAGGGCTCTACTCAAAGTTCACTTTAGATCTAGGTACATCACAGACTTGTCAACATATTCAAATGTCAATGTCCTTGCCAGAGGTCAAATCAGACCAATGTTAACAAGAATCAGTTTGCTTGAAAAAAGAATCCGCCGTGTAAAATAAAAGTGTAAACTAAATGTGTAAATTAAAGTGTAAAATGAAAGTGTAGAATGAAACTGTAAAATAAAAGTGTAAAATAGAAGTATAAAATAAAAAATAAAAGTGTAAAATGAAAGTGTAAACTAAATGTTTAAAATAAAAGTGTAAACTAAATGTGTAAAATAAAAGTGTAAAATGGAAGTGTAAACTAAATGTGTAAATTAAATTGTAAACTAAATGTTTAAAATAAAAGTGTAAAATTAAAGCGTAAAATAAAAGTGTACAATGAAAGTGTGAAATAAAAGTGTCAAAATGAAAGTGTAAAATGAAACTGTAAAATAAAAGTGTACATTCGCGAGATTGTTGACGAAATATTCAACTTCTCATGTCATGAGTGAGATCAGCAAATAACCAAAGAGGAGGAGTAGGGGGTGTTGGAGGAGAGGGGAAGCGGTGGTAAGGCCAAACCCTTTTGTCCGGCCATATGTCCAGTTTTCCAAACCAGCTCTTCTGCTCTTTCTGACCTCTCTATTTCGAGATTCCCCTCCCCCCCCAACCCTTTTTTTTTTACCCTGTCCATTCACTGGCCGGCCTGCAGCCGCCGATGATGACTGCACCAGAAGAAAGAGAGATTTAGTACGGGTAGATTTGACCTTGGAAAGGCGATTGGTCCGATGTGGACCAGGGCCGTGCACACGGGAGGGTGAAGTCATAGCGGAGGGTAGGGTTCGGGGAAAACCCCACGGTTTGGTGTGAAAATGTTAGAGTGTAAGAAAAGCAACAATGAGAAGGAAGAGACGGGAAGCCGTGAGTTGATCTTAATGTAGTACATCAACGAGATTTAGAAGTAGGGCAACTCAGGGTTTCCCAACCTTGTTGATATACCGCGGTGCCGCCTATGCATTGTTCGACTAACCCTGCCTCCCTCCGCAAGAGTAACATCGTATTGCTGAGGTATGTTAAGATATCTATAAGGAATAGCCACCTTGCACTTCCAGTGAATGAAAGCACCTTGCACTTCCAGTGAACGAAAGCACATTGCACCTCCAGTGAACGAAAGCACATTGCACCTCATGGGAATGAAAGCACATGCACTCCTGGGAATGAAAGCACCTTGCACTTCCAGTGAATGAAAGCACATTGCACCTCCTGGGAATGAAAGCACGTGCAACCCCTGGGAATGAAAGCACGTGCAACACCTGGGAATGAAAGCACGTGCAACACCTGGGAATGAAGCACATGCACCCACTGGGAATGAAAGCACCTTGCACTTCCAGAGAATGAAAGCACCTTGCACTTCCTGGGAATGAAAGCACCTTGCACTTCTAGAGAATGAAAGCACCTTGCACTTCCTGGGAATGAAAGCACCCTAGGTTGTGAAGCTATTGGATGGATAAATGGATAAGTTTGCTGCAGAGAGTGAGTGGTGGGAAACGTGTGTACACGGATATGTGGATAGGATAGATAGGTTTGCTGCTGGGAGTGAGTGGTAATTATGGTGTGCACGTGGATATGTGGATAGTATGGATTGCACGTAACGACCATTAAGTAGCTATCATAGATAAATAGACTTTTAACTAATATCTATTTATATATATTTTGCTTAAGAATATTGGGTTTCGGAAAGTTTTCACTATTGAAGTAGATAATTACAAGGGTTGCAATCGCCAAAGTTGTATAGACTGCTGGAAGGGTTGAATAGACTACTGGAAGGGTTGAATAGACTACTGGAAGGGTTGGATAGACTACTGGAAGGGTTGGATAGACCACTGGAAGGGTTGGATAGACTACTGGAATTGTTATATAGAGTCTATATAGACAACTGGAGACTTTGTAGAGACTACTGGAAGGATTGGATAGACAACTGGATGTGGTGTACTGACTTTTTGTCTCCATCTGCAAAATTCACCACCATTGTCATATTTAATAAACACATTAAAGGCATTCCCCCCCCCACCTCCCCCATTTCTTCCGACCCTCTCTTCTATACACCGGACTGGCACTCACCGCTCCTGCAACGCGGTGTTTAATTTCAAACCTAATCGTGCAGCTAAGAAATGACCACTGACCAGTGGCCATTCATTACGCCTTGTCTCGGGTGACCATTGTGCAGTGTCCGAGAAAGAAGCAGGCGGTAAATAGAGTCCTTTCTTGACCAGTTGGCCGCGTCCAGTTACACTGGCCAGCCCTGATGCTTACACAAAGATGCTTTTGTGCCGGACGTCTACGCTGAAAGTCGCAAACAGCTGGGCGGCTGCAAATCAAAGACAGTTGGACTAGCGTAATAAGATCTGTTCGAATTTAATGTGGACAGGGAAAAAAACTTCAAATAGCTCAGATTGGGCTAAGTCCATTGGTCAAATAACACCAACATTTATGATAGAACGAATAGCACGACATACAATGATGATTTTAAAAAAGCACCAACATTTACGACGCAGCCAATATCCTTAGTTTCCGTCACGTGTCATTCTTGGCCGATCTACTTATAAACTGTGCACATTGGAGATCTACTTATAAACTGTGCACATTGCAGCTGAAGTCTACAGCTCTAATAAACCTGTTCATTGTTTCATTATGTCCACTGCATTGGTTCGCACCGTGAGTCACACTTAATATTTAAAATACTTTTTAATATCTTCAATCGGTCCATTCGGATCTACTCATGGATTCGACCTAGGCAGACGCGAAATGAAGTTTTAATTCAGCGTAAAATAAAATGTACCCCCTCCCCCCCCCCCATACTACACCGCGCTAGTTGGGTGTCATACAAATTGTATCGTGTTGTAGTGAATGGGTCGACTTAATCTGGAGTTTTACAAAATGATAACCAGATAGTCTAGCAAAACTATAAAACAAAATTTGCGTTTTAGAAATATGTTAACTATGGTGTGGTTAGTGTGGTGTCGAAGTGGATTAGTTTTCGTTTTAGTGTATTCTTCATAATGTAGTATGAGAATGTGTCTATTTTTATACTATTTTTACGAGATTTACAAAACAAAAATATTTGTAAGAACTATTTTTTCACGTGTTTTACAAAAAAAATAATAAAAAATAAAAAATTATATATATATACATATATATATATTTATGCTGTTTTTTAACGTGTTTTACAAAAAAATATTTTTATACTATTTTTTAACGTGTTAATTTTTTTTTTTAATGTTTATGTGAGAGTAAATGTACGAAGTTTCGCGTTGTATCAGGAATCATGTTATAGCGTTGTTCCACTGAAGTGAGTTAGCTTTTGAAATGATTTATTTGAAACGGGCCTAGCATAGCAGCATAGCTTTAGATAGTTAATAATTAATGAACAGTCGGATGAATTTTAAAAAAAAAATCATTAAAATGAGATAAATATGTTTTTTTTTAAAAAGTCAGTAGAATAAAAAAAATATATAGTTTGAATGAGAATAATTATATAAGCCAGTTAGGACTATAGACAGGTCTATCTGGCAACTTCCTGTGCCGCCATTATACGGGAAAGCCTTAGAGCGCTCAACAGAGCCTTGTTGACCAGATACCTGGATACCATGATTCAACGGCCAGCTGCGAACATGAACTAACCCAAAGCCGTGGTGGTCATCGGGGGGGGGGGAATTTAAGCCAGAAATAGATCACACTTTAATCGAAGCACATATTTAGTCCAATAAGACGTGGGAGAAACGAGGGTAAAAAAAGAACAGAGAAGGCCATCAACCGTCAGAGAGGGGCGCCCAGGAAGTGCCGGTGCGGCTTGGGGCAGCTAGACCTGACCCTGTCCTTGCAGCGGTCAGTGCCAGCCATTGTTGGGTCACCCCCGCCACGGTCACCACTGGCGCAAGAGGCCGATTGTGGTGGGCCCTAAACAGGGGTGGACAGTGCACGGAGACCAAGAAAGGAAATAAGGTCGCGAGAGGAAGGGGTGGGGGGGGCGAGGGATTAGGAAGTCGAAAAAGGGGGGGGTGGTGGTGTGGACAAAGGGTGGAAGGGTAAGTTGGACAATCAGAAGGAGAGGGTGGGTGGATGACGAGTGGTGGACAGAGCTCGCGCGCGGCACGAGACTGTTACAACCTGTGCGGGAAAAAAAAAAATGGAAGAAGAATAGGGGAGATAAATTTTGAATGGCTTAGGGGTGGGGGGGGGGG
>CAXITT010000150.1:15362-25968 GCA_964033795.1 Lymnaea stagnalis | reverse complement strand
AAACTTGAGCATGTCCATATTAAGACACACCATAAGCCCCTTGTTTAAACTTGAGCATGATTATTTTAAGACACACCATAAGCCATTTGTTTAAACTTGAGCATGTCCATATTAACACACACCATAAGCCCCTTGTTTAAACTTGAGCATGTCCATATTAAGACACACCATAAGCCCCTTGTTTAAACTTGAGCATGTCCATATTAAAACACGTCTTAAGCCAATTGTTAAAACTTGAGCATGTCCATATTAAGACACGTCATAAGCCCCTTGTTTAAACTTGAGCATGATTATTTTAAGACACACCATAAGCCATTTGTTTAAACTTGAGCATGTCCATATTAAGACACACCATAAGCCCCTTGTTTAAACTTGAGCATGATTATTTTAAGACACACCATAAGCCATTTGTTTAAACTTGAGCATGTCCATATTAACACACACCATAAGCCCCTTGTTTAAATTTGGGCATGTCCATATTAAGACACACCATAAGCCCCTTGTTCAAACTTGAGCATGTCCATATTAAGACACGTCATAAGCCCCTTTGTCAAGATGAAAACCTATCTAGTTGTGGCAGAGATGCCCGGGCACGCAGCACACCCTCAATGCCCGTGCGTTGCTGCGACTCCTGACAACGACTCCCAATTTGATAGTGTAGGCTCCTGACATAGTTAAACAATAAATCACCCTAGTTTGATAGACGATTTCCTCGAGCCCCATGGTAATATTATGTGTTTGATATCCTGGAACCCCTTGGATCGTATTCTTTCAATAACTCCCAAATCCTTATTTCCAGGACGGGATGCTAATCCAGTGTTATGGTAAACGAGTAAGCTCATTACGGATACATCACGCATGGAGACACTTTTGTTCTGTCCGTCACGGCTTACAAGCAGGCTACTTCATTCTGGCTGATGTAAAACTCTATTGTCATAATCGCAGGCAGTAAGTAGGGCGTAACTTCAGGGACTTTTGTACAAGGGGCGGAGGAACAAACACAAAAAAATGGGGGGGGGAAGGGGGGGGCGGGGGAATCTGATCACGCTTGGCGTTATTTTTTAATGTCACAATTACTCCACAAATATCACCAGCAACAGCAGCGAGAGCAACAAAATCAGCAACAGCAGCAACAGCAATAACTATAACAACAGCAATAACAATAACAACAGAAAAAAAGCAACCTCTTTAACAGCAAAAGCAAAAACAACAGCAACAACAGCAACATCTACAACAGCAATAACAATAAAGGCAGCAATAACAAGAAAGAAAGCAACATCAGTAACAGCAATAATAAATAACAACAGCAATAACAAAAAATTGCAATAGCAGCAAGAACAGCAACAGCAGTAACAACAGCCAAACAGCAGTAGCATCAACTGCAGCAATAAAAACACTCGTGCCTGGGAATGTGCCCAATCTGAAATCTAAAAATATATTTAAGTGTATGTGTGCGTATATCTGTGTGTTAGCATACATATATGTGTGAGTATGTCTGTTTGTTATGTTTCGGTTTCGGCCGAAAGTCTCGTCACGCTTTTGGTTTCAGCTTCGGTCATTCTTAACTTTCGGTCTCGTTTCGGTTTCGGCCCAAATCAGTAAATATCTTTTAGTCACCATGTACGTTAATGTGAGGATATCAGTTTGTGTTGGTATCATGTATGTTAATGTGAGGATATCAGTTTGTGTTGGTATCATGTACGTTAATGTGAGGATATCAGTTTGTGTTGGTATCATGTACGTTAATGTGAGGATATCAGTTTGTGTTGGTATCATGTACGTTAATGTGAGGATATCAGTTTGTGTTGGTATCATGTACGTTAATGTGAGGATATCAGTTTGTGTTGGTATCATGTACGTTAATGTGAGGATATCAGTTTGTGTTGGTATCATGTACGTTAATGTGAGGATATCAGTTTGTGTTGGTATCATGTACGTTAATGTGAGGACATCAGTTTGTGTTGGTATCATGTACGTTAATGTGAGGACATCAGTTTGTGTTGGTATCATGTACGTTAATGTGAGGACATCAGTTTGTGTTGGTATCATGTACGTTAATGTGAGGATATCAGTTTGTGTTGGTATCATGTACGTTAATGTGAGGATATCAGTTTGTGTTGGTATCATGTACGTTAATGTGAGGACATCAGTTTGTGTTGGTATCATGTACGTTAATGTGAGGACATCAGTTTGTGTTGGTATCATGTACGTTAATGTGAGGACATCAGTTTGTGTTGGTATCATGTACGTTAATGTGAGGATATCAGTTTGTGTTGGTATCATGTACGTTAATGTGAGGATATCAGTTTGTGTTGGTATCATGTATGTTAATGTGAGGATATCAGTTTGTGTTGGTATCATGTACGTTAATGTCAGGACATCAGTTTGTGTTGGTATCATGTACGTTAATGTGAGGATATCAGTTTGTGTTGGTATCATGTACGTTAATGTGAGGATATCAGTTTGTGTTTGTATTATAGGCGCCCGCAGAAAACTTTCTAGGGGGGGGGGTGGGGCAAAAAATCGATTAACTTTCCAGGGGGGAGGGGCAAAATTTTTTTTAGTAATGTTTTAGTGTAGTTTCAATTTGCTGTACCGTATTGGTATGGTGAACGAACGGACAGGACATCAGCTTAGTTACTTTCTCTTTATTTTCTCTTTACTTTAATACATTATTTGACAATTTTTTGTGTGATGGGATGTATGTTTGTGTGAGTATATCAGTGTATGGTGGCATGTATGTTTGTGTGAGTATGTCAGTGTATGGTGGCATGTATGTTTGTGTGAGTATATCAGTGTATGGTGGCATGTATGTTTGTGTGAGTATATCAGTGTATGGTGGCAACATACAAACACACTCATATAGTCACATACCACCGTACAATGTTTGTGTGAGTATATCAGTGTATGGTGGCATGTATGTTTGTGTGAGTATATCAGTGTATGGTGGCATGTATGTTTGTGTGAGTATATCAGTGTATGGTGGCATGTATGTTTGTGTGAGTATATCAATGTATGGTGGCATGTATGTTTGTGTGAGTATATCAGTGTATGGTGGCATGTATGTTTGTGTGAGTATGTCAGTGTATGGTGGCATGTATGTTTGTGTGAGTATATCAGTGTATGGTGGCATGTATGTTTGTGTGAGTATATCAGTGTATGGTGGCTTGTATGTTTGTGTGAGTATGTCAGTGTATGGTGGCATGCATGTTTGTGTGAGTATATCAGTGTATGGTGGCATGTATGTTTGTGTGAGTATGTCAGTGTGTGGTTGCATGTATGTTTGTGTGAATATAACAGTGTATGGTGTCATGCATGTTTGTGTGAGTACATCAGTGTGTGGTGGCATGTTTGTTTGTGTGATTATATAAGTGTGTGGTGTCATGTATGTTTGTGTGAGTATATCAGTGTGTGGTGGCATGTATGTTTGTGTGAGTATATCAGTGTGTGGTGGCAAGTATGTTTATGTGAGTATTTCAGTGTGGTGTGTTGGCATGTATGTTTGTGTGAGTATATCAGTGTGTGCTGGCATGTATGTTTTTATGAGTATATCAGTGTGTGGTGGCATGTATGTTTGTGTGAGTATATCAGTGTTTGGTAGCATGTATGTTTGTGTGAGTATATCATTGTGTGGTGGCAAGTATGTTTATGTGAGTATATCAGTGTGGTGTGTTGGCATGTATGTTTGTTTGAGTATATCAGTGTAGTGGTATGTATGTTTTTATGAGTATATCAGTGTGTGTTGACATGTATGTTTTTGTGAGTATATCAGTGTGTAATGGCATGTATGTTTTTATGAATATATCATTTTGTGTTGACATGTATGTTTGTGTGAGTAAATCAGTGTGTGATGGCAAGTATGTATGTCAATATTTGAATCCTGTTATTAATTTATGAAATTAAAATAATTTTTTTTTTTTTTAATTTGAAACAGGAAATGTTCGATTCTGAAACTAATCAGACATGTTGCACTATGAAACTTCTGAGACATTATACACTCTGAAACTAGTGAGTCATATCCACTCTTTAACTAGTGACACATTTTTTACCCTGAGACTAATGAGACGTGTTCCTCTCTGAAACTAGTGAGACATGTTCCATACTGAAACTAGTGAGACTTTTTTCACTCTGAATTGATAGAGACATGTTCCAATCTTAAACTAGTGACATGTTCCACTATGAAACTAGTGAGACATGTTTCAATCTTAAACTATTGACAGATGTTTCACCCTGAGACTAGGGAGACGTGTTCCACTCAGAAACTAGTGAGATATGTTCCACTCTGAAACTAGGGAGACATGTTCTATTCTGAAACTAGTGAGACATGTTCCACTCTGAAACTATTGACACATGTTTCACCCTTAGACAAGTGTGACGTGTTACACTCTGAACTAGTGAGATATTTTCCACACTGAAACTAGTGAGACATTTTCCATTCTGAAACTAGTGAGACATTTTCCACACTGAAACTAGTGAGACATTTTCCACACTGAAACTAGTGAGACATGTTCCACTCCAAGATAATGAATAGTTCGCAATTACTACTAAATGTGGATGTCAAACTGGACATTTTCATGGACATTGATGTTTACTACCTACCCCCCCCCCTACCTTTTTTTTTTCCACGCCACCGGCACTCCGGGAACCAGACAGGCGTTCCCAAAGTTAGATATACAGGTCACGATAACCTGACAAATATCATAGGTGTGCAGCTTTTGTCCCAGTTCAGACCCACCCCATCTCATCAACGATGAGCCTTAACCAACTCCCCCACCGCAGGACCGGTATCATGACTACGCCGTCAGGTATCAGATGGGAACAAACAATGACATGTCTTTGTTTTGTTTACAGACGGGTCTGGCTCGCCGCTAGACACTGTTGTCTAGACATCTATTAGTACTATGTTTATCAAACTATATTTTTTAGATACATTTGTAATCTACGTTGACTTTATGGGAAGTTTTCACTCTGTCTGGTGGCACCAAGAACATTTAAAATAGGGATTTGTTAATTAAAAAAAAAAAAATTGTGTGGTGTGGGGGGGGGGGGGGGTTGGGTTGGGGGGGGAGAGTTGGGTTGGGGGGGGGGTAAGGTAAAATATATTTGATCATATGTATGATTCGAATCAAAGCCAAGTCTCCTTTTTAATTTCTGTCTGTCTCTCCATATGGTTGTCCGCCTAGTCATATATCCCTTAATCCCTCTTTCCATCCATTCATTATTCATTCATCTTCCTTCCATCCATTCCTCAATCCATTCCTCAATCCATCCTTTTATCCATCCATCCATTAATTTGTCTTTTTCTAAACAAGCCCAGTGGTTCTTAACCTGAAAGAGTTATCTGGATACAGCTCAAATGTTACCGGATTTAGCACGTTCATTTTCAAGTTTTCATCAAACAATGAGCAACCAAGCGATGGCAGGGCATTGGGGTACAGCTGAGCAACCAAGCGATGGCAGGGCATTGGGGTACAGCTGAGCAACCAAGCGATGGCAGGGCATTGGGGTACAGCTAAGCAACCAAGTGATGGCAGGGCATTGGGGTACAGCTGAGCAACCAAGTGATGACAGGGCATTGGGGTACAGCTGAGCAACCAAGCGATGGCAGGGCATTGGGGTACAGCTGAGCAACCAAGTGATGACAGGGCATTGGGGTACAGCTGAGCAACCAAGCGATGGCAGGGCATTGGGGTACAGCTGAGCAACCAAGTGATGACAGGGCATTGGGGTACAGCTGAGCAACCAAGCGATGGCAGGGCATTGGGGTACAGCTGAGCAACCAAGCGAGGGCAGGGCATTGGGGTACAGCTGAGCAACCAAGCGATGGCAGGGCATTGACGGGTACAACTGAGCAACCAAGCGATGGCAGGGCATTGACGGGTACAGCTGAGCAACCAAGCGATGGCAGAGCATTGGGGTACTGCTGAGCAAGCTAGCGATGACAGGGCATTGACGGGTACCGCTGAGCAAGCTAGCGATGGCAGGGCATTGACGGGTACAACTGTGCAAGCTAGAGATGACAGGGCATTTACGGGTACAGCTTTGCAAGCTAGCGCTGACAGGGCATTGACGGGTACAGCAGTGCAAGCTAGAGATGACAGGGCATTTACGGGTACAACTGTGCAAGCTAGCGACGACAGGGCATTGACGGGTACAACTGTGCAAGCTAGCGACGACAGGGCATTGACGGGTACAACTGTGCAAGCTAGCGACGACAGGGCATTTACGGGTACAACTGTGCAAGCTAGCGATGACAGGGCATTTACGGGTACAGCTGTGCAAGCTAGCGATAGCAGGGCATTGACGGGTACAGCTGAGCACGCAATCGGTGGCAGGGCATTGACGATTTCAGCTGTGCACATAACAAATGTCGAAAATAAAATCAACCAACACGGTGTGACAATGCACACGATGTGACAATTCCCACCATGTGAATATTCACACCATATGACAATTCCCACCATTTGACAAGTTACGATTTTCACTTTTCCCTTGTTTCGTTTGACAGACGTGACATGTGTTGACATGTCGGATGTCAACAGTACCCAGGATCCAAGACGGGATGTTTACATTACAGTGGCTTGAAATCGGCTACCTCCAGGGACCTCTGCTAACAGTTTGATTGACAGCTGTAGACATGGAGTTCTATTTTGTTTCTCTGCTGCTGGCGGCCATCAGGGTGTCATCACGTATTTCAAAATAGTCGCGAGCCGTGGCATGTTAAAATGATTGTTGATAACGTGGGGTGGGGGGATGAGTAGCGAGGATGTTGGCCGGGCATGTCAAAATGACTGTTGATAACGTGGGATGGGTGGTGAGTAGCGAGGATGTTGGCCCGGGCATGTCAAAATGACTGTTTGATAACGTGGGATGGGGTGGGGGTTGAGTAGCGAGCCTGTTGGCCGGGCATGTCAGAATGACTGTTGATCCCGTGGGGTTGAGTAGCGTGCCTGCTGGCCTCGACGAATCCAGCCATGGAGTAAATTTGTTTTTGACATGTTTTTCTAGACACGTTAGAGAGATGCTAGCACTAATTAACAATAAATAGTGTTTGAATTCCTGGAGGAATTTATGGTGAGTAGCTTCCTTGTAAAGGATAAATATAAATACCTTAGACCTGTGGTTCTTAACCTGTGTTCGATCGAACCCCAGGGGTTTGGTGAGTCAGTCTCAGGGGTTCGGCGGAGGTCCAAAAAAAAAATTAGAAAAAAAAAAAATCATATTTATTGTCCTATAATATTAAGAAGAGTTCGGTGAATGCATATGAAACTGGTGTGGGTTCGGTGAATGTGCATATGAAACTGGTGTGGGTTCGGTGAATGTGCATATGAAACTGGTGTGGGTTCGGTGAATGTGCATATGAAACTGGTGTGGGTTCGGTGAATGTGATATGAAACTGGTGTGGGTTCGGTGAATGTGCATATGAAACTGGTGTGGGTTCGGTGAATGTGCATATGAAACTGGTGTGGGTTCGGTGAATGTGCATATGAAACTGGTGTGGGTTCGGTGAATGTGCATATGAAACTGGTGTGGGGTTCGGTGAATGTGCATATGAAACTGGTGTGGGGTTCGGTGAATGTGCATATGAAACTGGTGTGGGGTTCGGTACCTCCAAAAAGGTTAAGACCCACTGCCTTAGACTATTGTCAAAATGCAATCGTATTTCAACATTTCAGCCTGACATAAGACAGATATTTTCTGACATAGTTGGTGCAATACATCTGCGGTGTAAAATCAGGTAAGTCATAAGAATATTAGTATAGCTTTGGGGACTTGAACAAAATGTAAGGTTGCTAGCCTTGGGGAAGAGGGGCACTGATTGCGATTCTTTCTAAAATGCGTCCCTTGTATGTTTCTGAACCTTTTCAAGCCCCCCCCCAACCCCTTTTGCTCGATATTACACTTTATAAAAGGATTTATACGAAAAAATGGGTTGTAAGGGGTTGTTTCAACCATCCTCCTCTAGGTCAAACGGGCTTTGCCATCGGTCAACACAGCTAATGGGCGGTGTTCATTTCGATATGAGAGTAGAGATTATTTATTTGGGTTTAATGAGATGGACGTCGTCACCCGGCTAATGAAAATTAATTCCACTGAAACCTGCAAATATTTCTATCAATAGCCAAGTCGTTTCGGGTGAACTTCCGGGTGAGCACTGAGACAAGCATTACTCTTTTTAACAAATGTCTGCCCCTAAAAGCGACGTCCACACTCGCACTGGGAAAGCCAATAGAAGGTGTGACTTTAACCCTTTACATCAGGCCTGCACAACATACGGCCCATGGGCCACATGCGGCCCGCCAGCACCCTCTTTGTGGCTCTGCAGGTAACGAAATAATCTTTATTCTTATTATTTTCTTAAAAGCTTTCCCCCCCCCCCCCCCCCCCCCTTTCTTTTGCCCCCCCCCCGACCTTTTTTCTTTTGGCCCGCACACGTTTTTCCCTAAAGTATTATGGCCTGCCTTACGTATTGAGTTGTGCGGGCCTGCTTTACATGTTGGCAATGGATGAGAAAATAAAAGTCAACATTTCAAGTACTAACCAAAAAAAAAAAATAAAAAAAATATGAAAAAAAAATTAACAACCTTGACCTTGATGGTGAAGCTTTTGATTGATTATAAGTAGTCCAAAGCAGTGGTCCCCAAATGGCGGTTCGTGGACCTTCACCGGTCCGCATGCCTAAAGCTGCCGGTCGCCATATCGTAAATATTTATTGTCAAATAGAAATAAAAGTATAGAAATAAATCATGGACCGCTCCCTGGTTAAATTTCGAAATTTGTTCATCGGTCCGCCAAACTTAAAAGTCTGGGAACCACTGGTCGAAAAGACGTCACAACCGCGCAACTGGACGTAATAAAAAATAACGTTTACCTTCATTATTTGTCAGTCCAGTTCATTCGTCGGTTCCCTCATCGGTGCTTTGTTGTTTTAATGCTGTTCTGGAAGCACCTGCGGTACTTGAAATATTGTCTGGGCAAAGATAATTTATAAAATGGCTTCTAATCCTCTAATCTACCAATACCACTTCTAGACATGCCTTATCTCCCAGTACTTCACACCTTCACATCACCCCTTTCACATCGCAAGACTTCACATCACCACCATTCACATTACCACTCTTCACATCACCACCCTTCACATCACAACCCTTTACATCGCCACCCTTAACATCACAACCCTTCACATAACCACCCTTCACTTCAACATCCTTCACATCACAACCCTTCACATCGCCACCCTTTACATCACTACCCTTTACATTACAACCCTTCATATCGCCACCCTTCACATCACCACTGTTAACATCACCACCCATCACATCACCACCCTTCACATAACCACTGTTAACATCACCACCCATCACATCACCATCCTTCACATAACCACTGTTAACATCACAACCCATCACATCACCACCCTTCACATAACCACCCATCACATCACCATCCTTTAAGTCACCACCCTTCATATCATCACCCTTCACATCACCACCCTTCACATAACCATCCATCAAATTACCACCCTTCACATAACCACTGTTAACATCACCACCAATCACATCCCCACCCTTCACATAACCACTGTTAACAACACCACCCATCACATCACCACCCTTCACATCACCACCCTTACATCACCACCCTTCACATCACCACTTTTCACATCACCACCCTTCATATCACCCCCCTTCACATCACCACCCTTCACATAACCACTGTTAAGATCACCCCCATCACATCACCACCCATCACATCACCACCCTTCACATAACCACCCATCACATCACCACCCTTCACATCACCACCCTTACATCACCACCCTTCACATCACCACCCTTCACATCAACACCCTTCACATCACCACCCTTCACATAACCACCCATCACATCACCATCATTTAAATCACCACCCTTCATATCATCACCCTTCACATCACCACACTTCACCTGACCACACTTCATATCACCACCCTTAACATCACCACCCCTCACATAACCAGCCTTCGCATCACCATTTTTTTAAATCATCACCCTTCACATCACCACCCTTCACATCACCACCCTTCACATCACCACCCTTCACATCACCACTTTTCACATCACCATCCTTCACATTACAACCCTTTACATCACCATCCTTCACATCACCACCCTTCACATCACCAACCTTCACATCACAACCCTCCCCATCACCACCCTTCACATCACCACCCTTCACATCATCACCATTAACATAACCACTCTTCACATCACCATCCTTCATATTACAACCCATTACATCACCACCCTTCACATCACCACCCTTCACATCACAACCCTTCACATCACCAACCTTCACATCACCACCCTTCACATCACCACCCTTCACATCACCACACATTACATCACCACCCTTCATATCACCACCCTTCATATCACCCCCCTTCACATCACCACCCTTCACATAACCACTGTTAAGATCACCCCCATCACATCACCACCCATCACATCACCACCCATCACATCACCATCCTTCACATCACCACCCTTACACCACCACCCCTCACATCACCACCCTTCACATCACCACCCTTCACATCACCACCCTTCACCTACCCACCCCTCAC
>CAXITT010000149.1:1319652-1333148 GCA_964033795.1 Lymnaea stagnalis | reverse complement strand
GTTAGGGGGGGTCTAGGGGGGCGGGGGGATTATACTTCCTATAAATGGCGATGAGACATTAACGGATTAGGCTTGATGGAGCTGATTATTTTTGTGAGATGTCTCCCTCCGCTCTCCGACCCTCACCTCACTCCCCGACCCATCTCAGCCCCTCCATCCTGTCCCCCAAGGGCACATTATTCCCCCCCCCCCAAAAAAAAATATATATATATATAAAAAAAGACAAAGTAGCCAAAATGTGATCGTCTTTCGTCTCAGATCGAAGATGAGTCGTCTGCTAGGACATCGCGGTGTTGTAACGCAGTAGTACGAGTGACGTGGCTTGACGAAGAGACCATCGGAAAACACATATCCCGTGCAGTTATGAATTAGCTACGAAAATAATACTGTGGTTGGGGGCAATGTTCCCTCTAAGGTTTGTTGGTTCGTGTGCAAAATCATAAAGTTGTGAGCAAATTTTTACAGCATCAATTTTTTTGTGCGCAAAATTTTACAGCCTACAGACACAAACACACACTCAAGTGGAAATTAACTGCGCGGTACTCAAAGTTGCTGCGCGGCGTCTGTGAGATTACTGCTCGGCCGCGCAGCCGCGTAGCTTAAAGGGAACATTGGTTGGGGGTCGCCACCACATAATGAACTATATTAAAGGGTCGGGGCATTAGGAAAGTTGAGAGCCACTGATCTGGAAACTTATCTGCACATGTTATTTCATTTTTTTTTGTCAAATGTCAAACATGTTATTTTATTTTTTCAGTTTTATATAAAGTGTCAAAATTTAAAAAAAAAATTTTTTGTTTATATAAAGTGTCAAACATGTTATTTAATGTTGGATCTGAGTTTGAAGGTGGTCATCACATGAATCTAGCAAACAGCGCTCCCTAGTCGATCTTATTTTGTTCCCCAAACGATTCTCAAATTTCTATTCCAAATGATCTCCCTGTAGCATACCGTAAAATTTCCATTCCAAATGATCTCCCTGTACCGTACCGTAAAATGTCCATTCCGAATGATCTCCCTGTACCGTACCGTCAAATGTCCATTCCGAATGATCTCCCTGTACCGTAGCGTCAAATGTCCATTCCGAATGATCTCCCTGTACCGTAGCGTCAAATGTCCATTCCACATGATCTCCCTGTACCGTACCGTAAAATGTCCATTCCATATGATCTCCCTGTACCGTACCGTAAAATGTCCATTCCAAATGATCTCCCTGTACCGTATCGTCTAATGTCCATTCCAAACGATCTCCCTGTACCGTACCGTCTAATGTCCATTCCAAATGATCTCCCTGTACCGTACCGTCTAATGTCCATTCCAAACGATCTCCCTGTAACGTACCGTCTAATGTCCATTCCAAATGATCACCCTGTACCGTACCGTCAAACGGGAGGGTAACTCGGTTTTTAACGCGCTTGGCTAATTTATTTTTTGCGCCCTTTTGTTTACATAAAAATTAAAAATTAGAGATTTAGCGGCGCCCTTTTGAACTGGCGTGGGACGGCGCCCTTGGCAACTGCTCCAATGCCAAGCCGTTGTTACGCCACTGTCATAAAATTTCCATTCCAAATATCCCTAGAGTGTCAAACATTTTATTTTTTTTAATAAAACTTTAGAATCAATAATCCTAATTTAATTGCGTTGTTTTTACGTACCATTTACTATTAAAAATGAAGTCAGCTGATTTTGTTTTCACTGCTCATATTCCGAATCCTGTTTTAATGTTCGTCACACCGTCAAAGACTCCATCCTGGCATTACTGTAGTTAAAAACAACGTGAAATCTTCTCCTATGCCATTAACATGGAAGTAGGACAACTGTAGGAGTTTACGATCGCCCCTAACCCAGCCGTGGCAACCTGTGGCTCTTTGGATGGATATGCGGCCCTTTTCATGATTCAACATTTGTTTAAAACTGATCAGTCATGCCATTTAAACCCCCATGCCTCTGCCTGGCGCCCCTAAACTATTTGTTTAACACATAATTTATAAAATTTCTCTTAAGACAAGAAGGTTGACAACCCCAGTCGTAACCGAAGAGAACCAAAAAGGTTCCCCCCCCCCCCCCAGCGCCACAACCTTTCCAAACATTGTTATAACAACCTCATGCCAGGTTTCATTATCTCCCTTTGGTTGCCTGGAAGCTAGCAGACGGGAGCTTTATTATTTTTTTTCTTCTTTTAGAAGTGGTGTCATAGTGTAATTGACTCCCCGCAACTATAAGGAGACCGTTTCGATTTCCTGTGAGGCCATTGATACAACGCTGTCATTGAAACATCTTAAAGGAAGCTGTGAGACGAGGCCCCAATGTTGTCCGTCCTCGAGTGTTGTTAGAGACACTCGGTGAAGTTAGCTAAGCTTGGGGATAGAGGAGACTTAAAGGAGGGTTGCAGATGGGGAGACTCACACGGAACGGGTCCGCCCCGTACGTAAACACGTGATACCTTTGGTGTAAGGAGGGGCGGGTAGACTCTTATGTGAAGCTCAGTGTGAGGAGATTTGCTTGTTTGTTTGCATGTTTGCAAAGGGGTCGATCAAGTACAAGAAAACCAAACACTGGATCGCAACCAAATTTGACCATGGTCATTCCTCCTGACCTATAGGTGGTTCCTGGAAAGTTTGGTCACAATCCCTTCATCCCAAATGGCTAAAGCTGTAATGTTTTAAAAATGGTAAAATTTATATGTTAAAACCTACAAGATAAAATGTATAAGTTAAAATTTAAATGTTAAAATGTATATTTTAAAATGTTTATGTTAAAATGTATATTTTAAAATGTATATGTCAAAATGTATGTGGTAAAATGTATATGTCAAAATGTATATGTTAAAAATGTATGTGGTAAAATGTATATGTTAAAATGTTTGTGGTAAAATGTATATGGTAAAGATTTTTTTAAAAAAATATTATTATTTTTTTAATGACTTTAAGTGACGTTGAAGTTACGTATTTTAAATAAAACTGCGCTCTATGTGCGCAGTCGCAGCACGGTGTGTGTCCTACAAATATTTTAATAGTTTTTCAACGAATCTATAAATATACGGGATTACTTGTTGCTCCATTTTGGTCAAATCTACACTTCATTGCCTGGTATAAGGAGAGTTGAAGATTAAATTAGAATCATCACATACTTCAGAGGCTGCAGATATAGGGGGCTTTGGCGTACCTACGGGGCTTTTCTATTACATTTTTATGTCAAAGTTATATAGCAGATTTCTGTGTGTGTGTGTGTTGGGGGGGGGGGGCGAGGGGGGATAATCGCAATTTTCGTAATTTAGCCGGAAAATCAGCATTTAGTAAAACTACGTCACTGAATGTGTGGGCGCATTTTACGAGTATAGCAATGTCTCAAAGGCACACTTTGTTACATACAGGACCATTTTTTTATTACATTTTTATGTCAAAGTTATAGAGCAGATTTCTGTGTGTGTGTGTTTTGGGGGGGGGGGGGCGAGAGGGGATAATCGCAATTTTCGTAATTTAGCCGGAAAATCAGCATTTAGTAAAACTACGTCACTGAATGTGTGGGCGCATTTTACGAGTATAGCAATGTCTCGAAGGCACACTTTGTTACATACAGGACCATTTACATCTTGTACATGCGTCGTTAGCTTATGTTCACGCTATGAGTTTCTGTCCAGGTTTGATTTTGCTGAAATCAGCCAATGGCACGGAATATGTTCAGTTAAATACGGTGCAGCACACTGGGCAGGAACACACTAGGCAGCAACACACTGGGCAGCAACACACTGGGCAGCAACAACTTGGCAGCAACACACTGGGCAGCAACGCACTGGGCAGCAACACACTGGTTAGCAACACACTGGACAGCAACACACTGGTCAGCAACACACTGGTCAGCAACACACTGGTCAGCAACACATTGGTCAGCAACACACTGGACAGGGAAAAAATCATGCAGCGTCCTCCAAAGCAGAGATTTAGCTTAAGAAAAAAAAAGAAGAAGGAAAAAAACGAAGAAGAAGAGAGCTTTGGCCTCCAGATATATGGGGGGGGGTAGAGCAATGTAAACCCAATGTAACAGATTAAGACCTGCAGGTCGACTTCTATTATGGGGGGGGGGTAGAGCAATGTAAACCCAATGTAACAGATTAAGACCTGCAGGTCGACTTCTATTACTTTTAAACAAACGTGTTCCTTGCATTTCTCATGCACGCATCTCTGTGTCTTCTTCTCACATCCAAAACCCATGTGTGAACTCTCCCCGTCCCCAGTTAGAGCGATGCCTGGTCTATTCCTATGGCTCAAACATCTGAATATTTGGCTTAAACACAATCAACCCACCCCCACTCCCACTCCCCATCTTAAATTCCCCATAATATCGGTGGTCGCTTACAAAGGGCCATAATTTCCTGTGGCGTTTTCGGAAAAGAAAAAAAAAAAAAAAAAGAAGGATATTGTGAGTTTACCAGATGGTATTATTAAGCGATGGTTCTCAACCTTTTTTTGACTTGAGGAGCCTATTAACACATCGTTTTCAATACAGGAGTCTCCTTAAGTCTACCCTATGTGTTACAAGTTAAGAGCATTGAGGAGATATCTCGAGCCGCCGATGTACCACTGTCATCAAGGATCCTATTATAAGTCGATTTACTTCTTTTTGGGTTTTGAAACAAAGCAACAACAAAAAACATGAAGATTGTATAAAATATTTTGAAATAAAAAAATTAATTACTATGTTTGATTGAGGCATCGATATTATAGCAAACTCCTAATCGTCGGTAATCAAACAAATAACGTGAGTAGTGGAGAAAGTGTTTCTTTCAGGCATCTCTCTGGGAGGTGAGGGCAGTGTCCCCTTGGAGAAAAAAATGAGTGCGACAAAAACCTAAAACTTTAGAGAGGCCTATTAATTAATTTTTTTGTATATATATTTCAAAACATTTTAAAAAGAACACTAAATGTTAGGCCTATGTTAGGCGTAATTCCCCGATTAAAATTAGTGAAATAACTGCAACCAAATATCGACGCGGTCCATATAGTTGATGATCCGAATGTTTAAGGCAAATCTAGATTGTAGTATTCGATTTCGAATATTTGAAATCGTTTTCATTTAACATATATCGATGCCTATAACTCTAGTATTTTAAAGCAGCTCTTGATAACACTATTTATCAACATTCTTCTCAAATGAATCTGTATACTGTAATTAAAACACATTTCCATTTATTTTGATCCATAAAAGAATTGTATCTCATCTTAATTATCAATCATTGGCCATCTCTTTAAAAGACAATATATTTCCTATTAAAAATGCGATCATCTTTTAAAAAAACAAAAAACTGTGTGCAATAAATATCATCTTGCTATTAAAAAACAAAAATTGCTGCATTTTTTTTTTATGTATTTGATTCCATGAGTGTTGAGCTGGATAAAAAAAAAATTATGCATTACTTTTTTTTTATTGGAACAAAATAAAATTTATTGTGCCAATACTCATGACACACGTTTCACCAGTTATTTTTAACATGAAATCATTTTCATCTTCTTGACATTTGTTACTGTCTGAAATAGTTTAATGGATAAAATAAATTTTTAAAAAACTAATTTTAAATTATGCACAAACTGGCCTATATTAATTTCTAAACTGCTTTTCTCTTTTTAATATAAGAATGATATTTTTTTTTTTAAATATGTTTCCTCAGCCAATTGGTCAGCATTAAACTTAAAATTAGACAACTCTAGATTAGTATCAAATATAAAGTTGAAAAAAACAAACAATTTCTGTGAACTAGTTTTACGATTTTCAAATCTATTTATTCCTTTACTATTTCTTTTCATATTATTTAAATAAAGTTATTATTGTAAAAGAAATCGTCCCTTTGTTAATGCTAGCGATTTTTAGAATAAATATGCCATAAATAAAGTAGATGAACGAGTTTTAACAAAGGTGCCGTATGTTCGTATTGGCGTAACTAAGGTGAGCGCGACCCGCCTGGTCAAGCTTTTCGCTCCCCCAACCCCCCTCAAACACCTTTCCATAAAAAAACCCTCTATAACATTTGTTTGTCGAAAATGGCACCCCCTCAAGATAAGTAAAAGAGTGACCCCCGAGGCAAAAACAACGCCTCCACCACTCTCCTTCCTGCGCCATTAGTTCATGGCCTAGTCATGTATCTCCTTAATAGAGTTATGCCCGCGTTAGAAACAAAATGACCAGTTGTAAATAGTCATTAAGGATCAACAGATCCTGACAGAAAACCAGTATTTATTCTATATAGTGAAATTTGTTAATATTTGAATTTCCAATAAAAGAGTAAGGTAGCCTAAAGATTAAAGTTTTATTTAAAGTTTTCTGGATTTGTGTGGACTGCATTAGTTTGACATTCATGTATTAATGCAGTTGGTAAAAGAAAGAAATGGTACATTGTATGGATACAAAGAGACCAGTAGATGCTAAGAATATAATGATTTTCTTAATGGGCAAAAAAATAAATTCCCTCTAATTTTTTTTTTTAAAAAGGTGGACTTTATTTCTCTTTATCGAATCAAGGGTGGGGGTAAGGAATAAGATGGGACCAAAGGCATACAGCCCCAGGGCGCGAAAACTGTATGAATTCAGTTCATGTAGGGCGCAGGCGCCGGATTCAGAGCTGTCGCTGGTTGCCATTATATCTACGTTTGTTGTAAACGGATGCAGTTCCAACCCCACCACCAACCCCCCACCCCCACTCCCCCAACCCCTAAATACACCCATAAATTATTTGCGTCTTCTAATTGTATTTGCTACCTTCCAGGTCATCCATAAAGACAACATCACAGAAAAAACAACAACACCACTTCATTAGGGTCGTATCCGTTTTTCTAAATTAATGGTGGGCTTTTCGTTTGATGAGCACATTTTAATTAAAAATACTCGATCATTTAAATCACTGGCATTAGTACATTGGTCTATTTTAAGCTTTCAACAGTGTTGCTGCCTTTGCTTTAAATATAAAAATACATTGCTTATGACCTATTATTTTTTTTACATCTTTTACGTCTGAAGCGTATTTTTATTATGAGCCTCACATTGCTTTCGGCCGAAAGTCATTTTTAACTTTCGGCCTTTTTTCGGTTTCGGTCAAATGTCATTTTAAACTTTCGGCCCATTTTTTGGCTTCGGCCAAAATCAGAAAATCACCTTCGGTCGGTCTCTACACTGAACCCGTTGTGTTGAATCACAAGTTAATCAGAACCCTTTCTTACTCGACCTCCGGTAAGTTCATAGCATAGAGACAGTACAGAGAGCTGGAATTAAATATTTAAAGACACTCAACACCCCCTCCCCTTACAGAAACCCACACGTCCTAAACCACATTTTCAGACCAACAGACACCCCAAATTCCACTCGCAAACAGAGCCCTTTTAAACACTTTTTATGCAGACACCCCTTCCACACTCATGAACCTCTTTGTTACACATACATTATCTCAAATTCATTCTCTCTCTCACTCTCTCTCTCTCTCTCTCTCTCTCTCTCTCTCTCTCTCTCTCTCTCTCTCTCTCTCTCTCTCTCTCTCTCTCTCTCTCTCTCTCTCTCTCTTGGCGTCAACTCCTCCCCCCTAAAAGTGTAAAGCCATCTGATGCAAGCCACTCAGCCTCTCTAATCAGTATCTACACTGCGGTTGGGACGGACCACGTAATGGAAAAGCTTAGCAAGAGGTCGTGTCATTTTTTAAAGACTAAAAATAGATCTTTTTTTTTTTAAACATCGAAGGTGTCATTGAAAGCTGGAATATATTTTTTTTGTTTTTGTTTTTAAAGACAAAAGGCCGGACCTCGTTTCTTGCCAGTGCAGGTGAACAGGCGAGGCAAAAATAACTTCCCGAAGTTCAGACGTCGTGAGAAGGAATGCGTGTCGATGCGACTAAGTGTTATTTAATGCTTTATATTATCATCGCTTTTGTTCGTGTGCTGGATGTGTGGCAAAAAACTTCGGACGGCTAATTGACCCACTTTCTGTCAATCAATCGAACTGCGGCATGTAGACTGGTTGACGATGACAACCCAAAATATCAATTTTTTCCCCGTTTTTTTCAAGGGGAATATGAAGGAAGTATCATGCCACCGATTTAACGAAATAAAATTCCCAATAACTGCCCTAAATGAGATTCGTAAAAAAAATATCGCAATGCATTGTATGCGTATTAATTTCTTTTCTTTTTTCTGAAATAGATGGTGAAATAAACCTGAGGTGTAAAAGTGGGTTGGGAAATTAGAATATTTATAAGAAATTTTTTAAAATGAATGAATATAAAGCATTTCTACGAAAACAAAAAATGTTTTTTTTGGGGTTGTTTAAGTTAAAAACGATTTTTTGAAATTGTGAATGGGGAGCTCGACAAGGTGTGAATTTCTTAGCGGTAGATTATAAATAGTATCAGTAAATAGAATAAATTAAGCAAGCGTTTCTTTTTTAAAAAACAACACACAAAAATTAGAGCGGGGTTGGACGCAAAAAATTATGAATTAAATTTGTTTCGCCTATTTAATTTCTGAAAGGAAGGTGCATGTGGGACAAGAGCATTAAAAAAAAAAAACACGCAAAGAAGAGTTGAAATGAGAGAAAATGGTCGCGAGTACTGTGAAAACTAACAGCAGGAAAAACATATTGCAGCCATTTTACAATTTGTATCAATTAAACCATAGTTCAATTCTCTTTCAAACAAAAACAAACAAAACCAAAACCCTGACGGGCGGTTCTTTTCACATTTCTTGTAGGCATTTTATAACTATTTCCAGGCTACTTGGTACCCAACGCCATTGGTTTCACCATCGCCCCAGCCCAGGCTCAGCCCTACCACGACCCTCAAAAGCAACACCACAGCCGCATCTCCTCGTTTCACTGCCATCCCCCGCCGCCAGCCACTAACGAGTTACGTTACATCAGGGGTGATCACCTTTGGGACCAGACGGGTGCCGCTCCTGGGTTATAACAGCTTCTAATGTGGTGATTTCCGTGCACTCGTCTCGGGATATACGCGCCCATTAGATGTCAAAGAAAGAACACACCTTAACGAACAAAAAATCAACTTGAAATCAAACGGGGAGCGGAATAAACAACCCGATCGACGGAACACCCCCCAAAAAAATGTGTTAGAGCAGTGTTTCTCAACCTTCCCAATGCCGCGACCCTTTTATACAGTTCCTCTTGTTGTGGTGAACCTTCAACCATAAAACTATTTTCGTTGCTACTTCATAAATAAGTGTTTTCCGATGGTCTCAGGTGACCCCTGTGTAAGGGTTGTTTGATCCCCCTTCCCTCATGGGGGTCTCGACCCGCAGGTTGAGAACTGCTGTGTAAGAGGATTTTTATGAAATTAAAAAAAAAAAAAAGGTGGAGCAAAATGGGGGATGGGAAGATATAAAAAAAAACAATAAAAAAACGAAAAAGGAATATAAAATACGTACGAAAACAGGTGTGTAAAAAACTTACACCCAACTCGATGGTCTAAGGTGACCCCTGTGTAAGGGTTGTTTGATCCCCCTTCCCGCATGGGGGTCTCGACCCGCAGGTTGAGAACTGCTGTGTAAGAGGATTTTTATGAAATTAAAAAAAAAAAAAATGTGGAGCAAGATGGGGGATTGGAAGATATAAAAAAAAACAATAAAGATACGAGAAAGGAATATAAAATATGTACGAAAACGGGTGTCTCAAACACTTACACCCAACGCGGTGCGACGTCTGAAAGTCACGTGATTTATGAACAGACCTCGGGATGAATTGACCAGGGGTTGTAATAATAAAAGTTGTTTACGAAGGCGACCAATTCCTTTCTATCATGACATGCACTTTTACACTGGGGGCCCCTCGGATGCTGGTAGGTAGTTTATTAGCCCGGTTTCCTTTCGTGATGGCGAGCCATGAGGACCAGTAAATCAACAATGTCGTCTTGTCAGCGTGATGGCTCGTTGGCAACTTGGTGGAGTTGTTTGCGAGAAGTCGTGATGGGGAATCTGTTTGCTGGAGAAAAGTGTATACGTTGCAATGTACTTTTGATTTTATTTTTTTTGACGATATTTTTGGGTGTCTAGTTTTAGCGCTGACAATTTGCGATTTCCGATTATAAATTCGCCACGGACATTTCTCAGAATGTTTTTATTCACTAAATAAATTTAAATTTTAAAGGTGTTTATCCTACCAAGATTCTCTCGAAAAGATTTTTTCCCCCTAATTCTTTCGTTTTGTCTTGTTTTGCTCCAAATACACGGCATCCACCCCTGTGGCGCTACATTCCCATGTAGGGTTTGTCGCCTGCCTCACCCCATTTTTCCACTAAGACCTAACTGATGCTTTTCTTTTTCATGCTTGGATTCCCAGCTGCTGAAGATCACCCACCACATCATCCGTCCGTATAAGCCTAGGTCTGCCTTTGAGCCGTTTTCCTCGAGGGTTTGAGTGGTGTACCCAATTCACTCCTCGGCCATTGGGCATTCTTTCTACATGCCCAGTCCAGCGAAGCCTGCCCCTTTTTTTATTTCTGCTACTAGTGTGGGATCCTGATGCAGACTGTACCAACCTGGTTGGTTCGTATCCTTCATCAACGTTCACCCTTCTTTGGTCCGCATATTTTCCGGGAGAACTTTTCTCTCGTTTACGTTTAACAGATTGTCTGCCGTTGAAGTACAAGGGACCCAGCTGAAAATGTCCTGTCATTGTTTTGTTTAAAACTCCGGCTACATGTATCATGTTTCTAAGATTCCCACCATATTTCCTTGACGCAGTCTCCACTATATTAAACTTTTGAAGCACTCCATTTACACTTAGTTTTTATTTTTTTTATTTTTTTATTTCCTTCTTCAATAGTCAAAACAAACACAACGAATCGTGTGTGTAAAAAAAATAAATAATTAAGTACAGGAAAGCTTTATTTATGAGATTTAATATATATATATATATATATTCTTAGGAAAGTCAAAGATTGTTAGGAAAGAAAATTAGTATTATTTTTTAACGGATATATGTCTATCAATGTGAAACAGCACTCATTGGCGGATCCAAAATAATTCTCTTGCAAAGCCTTACATATTACTATTGAAGAGTTTCCTTGGGCAGGATCTAGAAATACCAAGACTTCCGCCATCTTGTTAATATGGGCCCCTAGCCTTCCGTTATTGTTATGATAATAAATGGTTTTCCTATGCATTGTTTTGAAAATCAATGAAAATATTTTTTGGTTTAGCCAGCGCTTATTTTACAATAGATGAAAAGCTCCGGGCTTTGTGTATGTGAGGACAATCTGGAACATTTATAGTGCTGATTGTTTCTGACATTTCAGCTATTTTATTGATAGAAGTCACTTGTTAGTGTCACAGCATGATAGCCATGTTAACACGTCGTTTAGCTGCCCTTCTCTAGGCACGCTTTCCAAGGTGCCTTTTCCTCGGCCCGCTTTCCTGTGTGCCCTTTCCTAGCCACGGTTTCCTATGTGCCCTTTCCTAGGCACGCTTTACTAGGTGCCCTTTCCTCGGCCCGCTTTCCTAGGTGCCCTTTCCTCGGCCCGCTTTCCTAGGTGCCCTTTCCTAGGCACGGTTTCCTATGTGCCCTTTCCTAGGCACGCTTTACAAGATGCNATTTATAGTGCTGATTGTTTCTGACATTTCAGCTATTTTATTGATAGAAGTCACTTGTTAGTGTCACAGCATGATAGCCATGTTAACACGTCGTTTAGCTGCCCTTCTCTAGGCACGCTTTCCAAGGTGCCTTTTCCTCGGCCCGCTTTCCTGTGTGCCCTTTCCTAGCCACGGTTTCCTATGTGCCCTTTCCTAGGCACGCTTTCCTAGGTGCCCTTTCCTCGGCCCGCTTTCCTAGGTGCCCTTTCCTCGGCCCGCTTTCCTAGGTGCCCTTTCCTAGGCACGGTTTCCTATGTGCCCTTTCCTAGGCACGCTTTACAAGATGCCCTTTCCTCTGCCCGCTTTCCTAGGTGCCCTTTCCTAGGCACGGTTTCCGATGTGCCCTTTCCTAGGCACGCTTTACTAAGTGCCCTTTCCTAGGTGCCCTTTCGAAAGCGAGCTTTCCTAGGCGCCCTTTCCTAGGTGCACTTTCCTAGACACCCTTTCCTAGGCACCCTTTCCATGCGAGCTTTCCCGGTAGCATATTCCTAGGTGTACTGTCCTATTCACGTTTTCATTGGTACGCCTTGTCATTCTTACCTTTTAACCGTTATAATACGTAATGCTCCAGACATAACAGAAAAGAACCAGAATAGATCACAAGACAAGCATGCGTTTCTTTTTCACTTAAAAAAAATCAACCATTATAAAAAATTATTTTTAAAAAATTATTTGTTTTGGCCACAGGGCTCAATGTCTTTTGAGAAATAAAAGTTTTAAAAATAAAAAAATTGATTGAAAATTGAAGGGATAAAAAATATGTCTTTGCGAGAAGGCAAATTGAAAGTGTCACTGGGATAATCCCTTTCGCTAACGGAAAGATACGTTGATCCTCGTATTGTTTGAAGTTTTCGAGTTGAACATTTTCTTTTTGTGACCTGGATATGTGGTGTTGACATTACAATTAAAAGTGCATCAGTTGGGGTTTTGTTTTTTTTTTAGTGGTGTTTTTAGTGGGGAAATGCAAACTTGAAATCATGCTGAGAAGATATGGCCTGAAAGAGGGATGATGAACACACGGGACGTCATACTGAGAAGATATGGCCTGAAAGAGGGATGATGAACACACGGGACGTCATGCTGAGAAGATATGGCCTGAAAGAGGGATGATGAACACACGGGACGTCATACTGAGAAGATATGGCCTGAAAGAGGGATGATGAACACACGGGACGTCATACTGAGAAGATATGGCCTGAAAGAGGGATGATGAACACACGGGACGTCATACTGAGAAGATGTGGACTTAATTAAGGAGGATGAACAATTGTGACGTCATGCTGAGAAGATGTGATCTGAAAGATGGAGGATAAACACATGTGACATCATACTGAAAAGAGGTGGCTTGAAGATATGTGTTACATTGTTTTGTTAGTTTCCAAGTTTTTTGTTGTTTATTTTAAAATTATAACAAAGCTAATTGGGAAACTAAACGAGCGATTGAAGCATCATTTGGAATTTATTGTTGAATTACCTCTTTTTAAAAAAAAAATAATGTGTACTTGTACAAGCCTTAATTGTGTTTACGAAACTTGAATAAATTTTTTTTCATAAACTGTCTGTAGTTTGGTGAGAAAATCTAATATTGTCAAAAATGTCTAAAATACACACCAAAGGAAAAAAAAACGGTTTCCCTTCATAACCTTCATCACCAGGTCGACGCAATCCATTGTTTTATTTTTAAAAAAATAAATTTGACCTCAATTTCACCAAGTCTCGCTAATGTTATAAATATCATAACTTTGCCGCTTTTCTAGGGAGACTTATGACTACTTAACTTCTACTAATAACTCTAAAAAGCTCTACCCCCTCCCCCCCCCCCCCAACCCCCACACCATTTCGTACTTATCATTACTATCCGGCCTGTGAGTTTCCCTTCGC
>CAXITT010000149.1:1299868-1319602 GCA_964033795.1 Lymnaea stagnalis | reverse complement strand
GGGGGGGGGGGGGGGGGGTTGTCGGGGACCAGATATTAGACACGGCTTATTGGCCAGACGGATGCAATTTTGGCCCGTGTAGGGACAGTCCTGGGCGATTGCTTGCTGCATTAGTATCATTAAAACTCACTCCCGTCGCTGGTGCCGTAATAGTATTTACACTGTTTGGGGGTCTTAGTGTACTTTGTGGTATCGCCGTGTTTATCATAGGAGTGCCGTGATCAATTATACTTTACGTTTCCGGTGTGCTTTTCAGTGCCGCTCTGACGGTTTCGATTATTATGTCTGAGCCCAGACTTGGTGTCTCAAGGTGAGAGGCGTATTTTCTCTAAACACAATGGTCGTAGTTTCAAGACCTGTTATTTTTTTTTTTAATTTCTTAGCAAAGGTGCAAATCTGAGTTAGTAAATAAAAGGGATGGGGGATGGAGTTTGGGGGATGGCTGGGAAAAGCAACATAGCTGTGAAATATTTAAAAACCCTTTTGTTGTGGGGGGGGGGGGGACGTTTTTGTTTCAAAATATCTCTTAAATGTTCTTTAAGGGAACAGTTTCATTGGATTGGGGGGAATACTTCGTCATTTCTATTGATTATTACTCTCACAGCATTAGTTTTTAAGTATAACTTATTGCTATCTAAAAGGGTAAAAAAAAAAAACTTTAAAAAAAAAACCCAAGTAAATTGAAGTAAATCTAAAACGGAGTTACAATATTTAACCGGACAAAAAACAACAACAATAAAAAACAAACAAGACACTACATTTGTTTCTTCTGTCTCTTATTGTCTCTCACTGTCACTGGTCAAAGTCTCAAAAACCCAACCGTGTCTTGTACTAATCCGTTTTTGTTTAAAACCCAGACATGTCTCGCACTAATCAGTTTCTTGAAATCCAGTGTTAGGAGGGAACCCTTTGACATTTGTTTTAATATAGATTACAGTGTGACGTGTTGCCTTTAGGAAACCTTGCTGATGATGCCGCTTCCATTATCTTTTATGCTATCAGATCCCAGAGTGTTTTTTTATGTCTCTGTCTAGTCCTGGAAATGTGAACACAAGCAGTATGATGACCCTTAAAACTAAAATTAAACAAATATCTGGACTATATATACCTTTTTTCAACTGCCTTATGTGTGTTGTGAATGAATAACTGGTCATTCCCTCATAGATCCACTGATCACGCTATGGTATTTAAATAAATATATCTTTTGGGAACACTATTTTGTTCCTGAAATCCTGAAATATTTCTAAGTGCTCAACCAATTAACTTTATAAAGTATATGTTTATAATTTTTTTCTGAATAGAGATGCTTTAATGCCCACGACAAGATATATCTAAAAATAAGTCACAATTCTCTAAGACCATATCAGCGTAATATGACGTTTGTTTAGATGACTTTTGGTGCTGCTATGCACATTTCATATTGAAGATGACCATTGTTCAAACGCTCAGCAGCTCAATCTGTCTGCTTCATCAAATTTCACGAAAAGTTAATGCTACAGATGTAGATTTGTTTCAGTGTTTTTAGGCAATGGTCCTAATATACCAAGCCTTCCAGTTAAGCGAATGGCGATATCGCGGCACCAGATCTACAAATGTGTCAACAGTCATAGGTTTTTCAATGAATCTGAGGCCCATAAAGACTTGAAGGAAATAGTGGAACAAGATATGTGGACGCTTAAAACATAAGACAGGATAATAAAAAGAGAACGTTTTGGCTAAGAGCCTTCTTCCGCAGACAGGGCAAATGAAAAAAAAAATTTGAACGTAGTTCCAAAATTTAAATGTTCAAAGTTCGCCATGAATGTTATTACCGGAAGTTTGATTTATAAACCAAGATGACAGGAAGCAAAGAAATTTAGGGTATTATTAGTGCGGAAAATAAGATTTTAACGGACTAAAATATTTGGAAATATGTAAGTTATATCAAAAGAAATACGGGGAAATTGAGGATTTGAAACCTTCGCGTTGCCTCTGGTAGAACAAAGAGTTTGGTTTTCCAAGTAAAAGGAAAGATTGTGTTACATTTACTCGTGGATGCTTCTTATGTTCCTGAAATCTACGATCGGGTCAGCGGTCATCTTCTATATAGATTTGAATCACTTACAAGGATCATGTGGCTTAAATGACGACAGAATGGTCTATTTCGTAAATGCAAAATGCTATCCATATGCAGATTAAAAATAATTTTTTGATTTATGTTATTGTAGATAAACATATAAGAATGACCTAGGCTGACTGTAACGACAAAGAAACGAAAAGATTTAAATACGTTCAGATTCTTAAAAACAATTATAGATATTTTCTATTATTTTACGAAAGAAAAAAAAATTAAATATCCGCTTTTATTTTGGTAAAAGTTTAAGTAGTATTATTAAAAATTACAAATAAATTTGAAATAACAACTGAGGAACTATTTTAAGCTTTTTATCCGAATTCAATAGTTATGAAAAGAAATATGTAGTATGATCAAAAAATTGCATCGTAACAAAATTTATCGGAAAAACCCAAACATCAGTTATTTTTAGTGCGTTTTAGTGCATTGTTAATATTGCGAAATCAAATTAAAATTAATTTGTTCTAAATAAACACGCTATTGATTTCATAGCGTGAATAGTCAAAGCTCTAAGTCCCTTTGTCTTAATAACCACGCATGACAAAACGGATAATGTTTTTTTCCCCTTTCTTAAAAGTAAAATTAATCAAACAATTGATAGAGGTTTAAATTGTTATTTTGTATTTTTAGAATTTAATAAGTTTTTACTTTTTTTAATTCCATAATTATTCTTTTATTAAATATAGAACGTAAGAAAAATCTAACCTTTAAATATACTTTTAATAAGAAAATGCCGTTTAAGTCAATCAGTGCAGCGAAACGACATAACCAAATAGCATTTATTATGCACTTGTATCTCATTCAAATCAGAACAAACCATACGAAGTGCAAAAATTGTGTGATGGCGTACGGGGGGGGGGGGTTGTTGGGGTGGGGTTCTCGATACTTTGATTTTGCCCCAGGCAGCACAAGATACGTCTCGAAATAAAGGAATGAATTTGATATATAATTAGCCTTCTTAGGTACCGGTACATGCGCATTGGGGGTAGGAAAAAAGGGTGTGTACAATTTAACGTGGATGACAAAATATTTAAATCCTATGGTATTACATTTGTGAAAAAATAGATCTTAGATTCTCTTTTTAGAAATAAACATATGTTCACCAATTAAGTAAATGAATGGCTTTAACGCAACATGGGTACATAACATAAGTTTAACCATAAATATTAAAACCAAATCATTTTACACACTTGAAAATTTAATTTTGAAAAATGCAGATGGGTTAACATTTTCTTTCAAAAAATTGAACTATTTTTTTGTTTTTTTTTTCTTTGCAAAAAGTAATGTGGGTGTATATTTTTATGAGAGTAAAAAAAAACTGGAGATTCTTCTTTAGATAAAATAATTATTCGTTTTACGAATTTCCCATAATGTATAATTTAAAAAAAAAAAAAAAAAAAATTAAAAAGTTAGTTGTTTAAATTTTTATTGAAGATATCAATATATCAAATTGCGTTACTATAAAATATATTTATATCATATATATAGTTTATGTTGTAAATTTAAGATTATATTTTAAAAAATTTGAAGAAAAAAAAAGTAGTTCAAGCGTATGAAGAGGGGTCGTTAGGCCCAACATTTAACACGTTAAAAACACATGACATCTAAAGTACTTCTCTTCTCTCTCATAGAAATAGTCCGTCAACAAATTTCTTTAGTTACAACAATGATATAATTAGTGATAATTTAGATCTGGTCATTTAAGGTCACGTTTAGAGAGAAAACATTTAGTTTAGAGTTCGTGAAAGGGAGTAGGGTAGGCGAACAATATATAGCAGATAAATACCTCTCAAAACTTAATGATATGAGAAATGTAAATATCATTGCATAGACATAGAAACCTTTTTTTTAAAGTTAGGAATTGTGATGAGTTTTTGAAATATAGCAGGTAGAAATTCTCGCAAAAGAGCTACCATTATTATCCCGATAACATCGGGTCATATAGTCTAGTGCATATTAGTAACGTACATTTGTTTGAACATGTAGTTACTTGTAAAGTTGTGAAGACATGCCTTCAGGGGCTCAAATTTAAAAATAAATAAATTGAAGTAGCAATTATTTTATGGATGAAATTTATATCGTAATTTAACAAGTTTTCGGTATGTAAATGAAGGGATGGATTTGTGGGTGGATAATCTATGACTTGATGTAATGGATATGTAGGGGTAACGGGTGAAGGGATGAAAGGAAGAGTTTGATAAGAAGATGGACGGTGAGAGCGAAAGTATTTTTTACACGCTTTCTTTAGCTTGTTCCGTTTGTATGTCTGTCTGGGTCAAATCCTTGAATTAAATTTTGACCCACGTCCTCATTTTCAATTGAGCTGAAACGCTGTCCATTACCCAACCCGATGGAAATACAACCCATCCTGATCAGTAGGTCACCGGTGACCTTCAATGACCCTTAAATGACCTCTGCGGATATATTCGGAACGGAAAGAGATGGGGACATCGGGTTTACCTTACAGGGGTTTGTTACTAGTTCCCCGATAATATTGACTAAACAGTAAACAATAATTTTAAAAAAACCAAAAAACTCTTATACTAGAAAAGATAAAATAAATGTCACCCCCCCCCTCCCAAAAAAAAAAATCACCAAGAGTTCTTACAGTCTTATGAAGTATAGCCTGTGGCACCCATGAGCTCAATGTTCTTGGTTTCAGCTCTATTGGGATCTGGAAACGGGTCAACATTGAGATGCACGACTTGACCACAAACAAACAGTCAGAGCAGCCTGCGAAAAAGTTATAAGTCAGCATTGCATTTCATGGGCGCCGTATGCCTGCTGGTCATATGATTGTAACAACTCTGGCGTTTGTTGTTGTTGTTTTTTGTTGGTTTTTTGGTTTTTTTTTTTTTGTAGTTGTTTTTTTTTTGTTTTGTTTTTTGTTGTTGTTGTTGTTTTTTGTTGGTTTTTTTGTTGTTTTTTTTGTAGTTGTTTTTTTTTGTTTTGTTTTTTGTTGTTTGTTTGTTTTTGTTTTTTTTTGTTGGTTTTTTGTTTTTTTTTTTTTTGTAGTTGTTTTTTTTTTGTTTTGTTTTTTGTTGTTGTTGTTGTTTTTTGTTGGTTTTTTTGTTGTTTTTTTTGTAGTTGTTTTTTTTTGTTTTGTTTTTTGTTGTTGTTGTTGTGTTGTTTTGTTGTTGTTGTTGTTGGTGGTTTTTGGGGGGGGGGTCGGGGGCATTGATTTTAATATTTTTTAGTACATTTGAGGAGGAGGGGGAGCTTGATTTTTTAAAACATTTTTTTTTTCTTTTTAAATATTGTTTCGTTATGAAATAAAGTTGAATTTAAAAAAAAAATTGATAGGAATGAGAGTGTGGAGGAATAAGATGTTTTGTGTTTGATGTTCCAAAGATATATAGGGTAAATGAAATAAGAGAAATATTCTAAGAATCAATAACGCCATAGGTTCTAGTTACTCCCGGCGTACGATATCTTGAAACAGGAGGAATGGGCGAAAAACATTTTGCCCTGCAGCTGTGTCATTTCCTTTAACGTGTGGTTGTGGGTGGCATATGTGTGGGAGAAAGATGGCCCCATGCGACAGACATAGGTTGGGTTGCAACGCATGGGAATTTTTAGATATTATGATAGGATTGATATTCGATTCTCTTTAATTAAAATATCGTACAAGTCCCTTTTTTTTGGTACAAGCTCATAGCGGCGTCTTGGCTTCAGGTTAGGAGTCGTAATTTGTTATCGAACTTCACCTACAACAAGGCATGGACTATTAGCCAATTTCACCTACATCAATACATGAACTATTTTATTAGCTGATTTCACCTACACCAACACATGAAATAATTTATTAACCAGCTTCACCTGCAACAATTTTACACGTGACCTAAATTATTCACCACCACCACTGCATCACACAAATAATTAGTCAACTACATGTACAGCACTACATATATTCAATAACATTTTTTGGCCCAATTCACGTTAACAGGGGTCGGAAACGTGTTCTTGGTAGAGGAGCCATATTTATAAATTGTAGCTCATTTAATTAAATTATATAAGAAAATGTTTTTGGGAAAGTTCAGGTTTTATTGTTTATAGATTAGCGTTTATAAAAGGGCAACTGGGTGTATTCCTTCAAAGACACGCGTGTAACGCCCGGGGACGCTGGTTACCGACTCTTGGTTGCCGGATCCTGGTTGCCACAGAAATCTATTATCGTATGGGTACCTTTTTTTTAATTAAAAAATCTACATTTGAAATTGTGTAGGCTAAATGTCAGGAAAAGCAAAGTTTGTCAATAAACTGTCATTAGTAGTTAATTTAAGAGTATATATTATTCTAAATCTTCTTTCCCAGGCAGATATTTTAACCATGGTAGTGTGTATCTGCGCCAGAAACTATTTAAACCATGGTAGTTTGCTTGTGCGCCAGAGAGCTATTTAAAAAATGGCAGTGTGCCTCTGCACCAAGAAACTATTTAAACCATGGTAGTGTGCCTCTGCGCCAGGAAGCTATTTAAACCATGGCAGTGTGCCTCTGCACCAGGAATCTATTTAAACCATGGCAGTGTGCTTCTGCACGAGGAAACTATTTAAACCATGGTAGTGTGCGTCTGCGCCAGACAGCTATTTAAACCATGGTAGTGTGCCTCTGCACCAGGAAACTATTTAAACCAAGGTAGTGTGCCTCTACATCCGAAATTGATTTAAACCATGGTAGTGTGCCTGTGCGCCAGTAAGCTATTTAAACCATGGCAGTGTGCCTCTGCACCAGGAAACTATTTAAACCAAGGTAGTGTGCCTCTACATCCGAAATTTATTTAAACCATGGTAGTGTGCGTCTACGCTAGACAGCTATTTAAACCATGGTAGTGTGCCTCTGCTCAGAGAAACTATTTAAAACATGGTAGTGCACCTCTGAGAAATGCAGCTATTTAAACCATGGTAGTGTTCCTCTAAATCAGGAAACTATTTAAACCATGGTAGTGTGACTCTGCGCCAGCAAATTGTTTAAAGCATTGCGTCTCTGCGTCACATCAAGTTTCCACCACTCAGAATTTAGATCAACAACACATTCCAGAAAATCGGAATTTAAAAAAGAAAATAGAAAAATTTGATTGGAAATGTCGGGAGGCTACATATTTTAGGAATACATTTGCAAAGCGGTAAAAAAAACAACTTTTCTTTGTATAAGAAGATTAAGACATGACTCAAGTTTTGACGTATTTCTACATTCTAAAGATAACCTCGAACAACCCTCTAGAAGGAATTCACATACGATCAAGAAGCTATTCAATCCCACTTCCAGATACCGCTCACACCCCCTAGAGGGGAAGGGGGAGCTTCATTTTTTTTCTTCTCTAAATTCCTAACCACGTATTAAGGAATGCATCCTCATAAAGTAAGAATTCTTTTTTTTTTAAATCCGCCGACTGAAGGAAAGTGAGTGACAAGCTCACACATCCAATGTGCATTTAGAATGTGTCAGAATCATTTCACGGTGCTACACTGACGGCCATTCAGCCAGTAGATTACATCATTTGTTCGTTTGAGCAGCTTCAATCGTCTGCTGCTACCCGCAACTTTTTTTTTTTTTTATGTTCCTCTTCTTTATTTTCGGGCCTGGGTGATAATAAATTCATCCATCAATTGCGCGGGACATTTTATATAGAAACGTGGATCCCTATTTTTTTTTTTAGGTTCCTCTTCTTTATTTTCGGGCCTGGGTGATAATAAATTTTTCCTTCAATTGCGCGGGTCATTTTATAAAGAAACGGGGAGCCCTAGGGGGGGGGGGGAGAGAATCCCCCTCGTGACATGCTAATTTGGTCTTGGTTATCTACCGTGACGCAACTAGAAATATTTTGTGAAATAAATTTTGCTTCTCTTCTCTTTTGTTAATTTTTAAAAAAAAAAATTATTTGATTCAAAGAGGTTATATGAAAGAGAGATTGAACATCATCTAAGTCAGCGATGTTGGCTATACGATAGCCAAAATGTCCACAAGTGGCCATCTGCAAATATCATTTTTATAATTTGTTTAAGTCGATTCTGTTGCCACCATCTTATTAATTTTTTAAAGACCTTCTCTCTCCTCACAAATTTTCTTGCTTAATCTTTGTTGTACCCACGTAACCCTAACACTAACTGGTCCCAGTCTGCCTGGTATTATTCATGTTTTAAAAAAAAAATAATAATTGGGGCCACATTACGAAGACTTACTCGGTATAAAAGACGGATTGTAAATATGTATCACTCATCTTTAGATTTTCCATCTTTTAAAGTCGTTTTAATTAATTTATTGGGAAAAGAAATTGCAATTATTTTAAAACAAACAAAAAAAAAAAAAAAAAAAAAAAAAAAAAAAAAAAAAAAAAAAAAAAAAAAAAAAAAAAAAAAAAAAAAAAAAAAAAAAAAAAAAAAAAATTTGGTTTCCTTATTTTATTGGCGTCCCTTTGAACAGCCCAAAACTTTCGGTTTGGTCCTGGTTTAAGGACCAGGCGTCGTGACCCCAACTTGGGCCGGGGAAGGTTTTTTTTCGTGCAACCCCCCGGAAAAATGGAATTAAAAAAAAAAAAAAAAAAAATTCTAAACCCGTTAGTTGTGCATAGTTACGGGACAAATGTAACGTTTCGGTTTTGAAGTAAAAAAAAAAAAAAAAAAAATAAAAAAAAAAAAAAAAAAAAAAAAAAAAAAAAAAAAAAAAAAAAAAAAAAAAAAAATTTGGTTTCCTTAATTTATTGGCGTCCCTTTGAACAGGCCAAAACATTCGGCTGTGTCCTGGTTTACAGACCAGGCGTCGTGATCCCAAACTGGGCCGTGGAAGGTTTTCTTTCGTGCAACCACCCGGTAAAATGGAATTAAAAAAAAAAAAAAAAAAAATTCTAAACCCGTTAGTTGTGCATAGTTACGGGACAAATGTAACGTTTCGGTTTTGAAGTTACATCAACTTTGTTTTTTATTTTTTTTATTTTAGAAGTTTCTGTTATTTTAAATTCACTAACATACTGCATTTTTGGGTTAGAAAACAATCTTTACCCTTTCCTGAAATAGAGGAGCTATTTGCTTCTTACACCCTTAAGAGTGGAAATGGTGTATCCTTTCTTTTTATATTTTGCATGAGAATTCTCAATGTGGGTCAAGTTTCTGTACGATATTTAATATCTACGCACTATTTAGGATACGTTTTGTGAAACTGGTACAGTAGATTCGATTTTCCGAACTCCGATTATCCGAAACGTCACTGGCTTCCCGGACATGACCAGACACAAGGATAGCATGTTACGAACTTCGCGGCTGTAACCAGGCAGAAGGATGAGATATCACGAACTTCCCGGCAACGACCGGACACACATTGAGGTCATAACAAGCCACGAAACATGTTTGTTGAAACGAACGTGAAAAATTTCATACTTCAGGGGGTTCTCAACGTCTGCCCCGCGAGGCCATTGCAACTGGCCCGCCGACGCTTTCCGAAACTTATAAAACAAACATAATATTTGTTATAAGAACCCTGGCTTGTCGCATGCGTAGTGCTAATTAAAAAAAATAACTATTCAGTGAATTATGATCTACTACGCCTACTTCCCCACCCCCGCAAAAGTTTACTGGTATAATTGTAATATTCTCGTTTCTGCGCGGTTTTAAAAGTGTTGGCGCACTTTCCTTCCAACTTGATATGAGCTGATGGCACAGTTAAAGACGGACGAAATTGGAGTTTCGAGATTAATAGTTGATTAACAAGTGTCAACTGGCTACTAAAAGGGAACACGCCAGAACAGGCGTGGGCAAACCGCGGCTTGCGGGTCATATACGGCCCCACTGAAAAGTTTAGTGCGTCTCCGCAAGACTAATCGAGAGCTGGAATTACGACTTCAAAAAATTGGTACACCTTCTGAAATATTATTTTGTTAAAGCTTTGGGAAATTAAAAATCACTTTGAAAAATTGTCCAACTAATTATAGTCCTTAATGATCCATGGCAAATATGAACAATATTCCACTGCTTATTTGCAAACTTGACTCGGAATGAATTGTTTCGATGATCATCTTTAATGACCAATATAAAACATACCCAAAAAAAAAATCAAGCATTTCGCCACTGATGACACAACTTTCATGCTACCCGCTGTGCAGTTAGGTTGCCCACTCCTGCGCTAGAGCTTACGGGATTTTGCATATACACGAATTTGGCGTTATCGCAGCCAAGGTTCATTTAAAATACCATATCTTCCGCTATATAAGATGACTGGGCGTATAAGACGATCCCCCCCCTACTTTTCCTGTTAAAATATAGGGTTTGGGCTATACTCACCGTATAAGACTATTCCTCTTACAACGCACACCAAATAAAAATTTAAAAAACATCAGAAAGGAAGGATAAGACAATCAACCCATGGGAGCTGCCATGATGTTTGTTTTCTAAGCTGTCAACCAAACTGGGACTAGAGGGCGCCTTTCCCTGAAGTTTCAGCACGCCGTATACCAGCTTATCAGGCGACCCCAGGCGTATAAGACGACTCTCGGCGTATAAGATGACCCCCGACTTTTAAAAAGATTTTCATTGGTTAAAAAATCGTCTTATACGCCGGAGAATACGGTAAGTAAAAATCCAATTGTATATGTCATTTGTTTGCTCGCTGCAGCTAAAAGAAAATAAATCATTCAGTGTTCTTTCGAAGCTGTTAAATCATATTTTAAATGTTAGCGAATTGTTTGCAAGCTGTATTGATTATAAGATATTATTAATTGTAGACCTGTTGTTTGAACGCATGCTTATTGATTCTGGACTACACGCTAGTCAGGGCCTATTCTAGATATTAATCTAAATGTAAAGACAATTTATTTAGATTTTATAGTGAACTTTTGTAGCAGTCTTGAATTTGAAACATCTATTATATGTTGGGGTTTTGGGGGTGGGGGGGGGGGAGGTGGCTGGAATGTGTTGTCATCGGCAACGAGTCTTTGTGCTAAGTTTTTTTTTCATGAGATAGGATGACGGGTTGAGGGTCAATTAGCCGTCTGAATATTTTGCCTTAAACACGGAAACACGCGAACGAACATCGAAGTTACTATTTTAAAAATTTAATTAATAATACTATTTCTTTGACCTTCATAAGGCACCCAACAGAATTATGCGAGAGGCATTTTGGTTTTCAACAGCCTACGCTTGGATAGTTTTGTCATGTCTTCTTCTTCTTCTATATCTTAAGGGCCCACGATCAATTTATTGATCCTTTTGGCTCCTATGCATGTAGATGGGGTTTGCAAAATGTCTGCTGAAGAAGGCGTTTATCCGAAACGTCTCTTTGATTCTTGTCTTTTTTGTTTTTAAATGCTAGTCATATCTTGTACCAATATTTATTTATTTATTTATTTCACATGGCTTGACCGCAATCCAGCATTTTTGTTTATTAATGAAAGTCTTCGCAAGTAAAAGGGTATCGTGTATTTCACAGATTATAAACTGCACAAAATGCCAAGAAAAGTGTTGTTGTTTTTAAATTAATTCACACACCTAGTCACAGTTTTTAATTTAAATTTCATCAACAACAACAACAATAACAAAAAATCTTTATATCAGGCAAGGGATGTTAGCAAAATGTAAAAAAACCAACAAAAAAAAACGGCTGCATATTTATAATAAATAAGCGGCTGATATATAACGACGGAATGATAAATAGTAGTTTTATTGCATGCAGCTGTAGTGTTGTCATAGTGTAGTTTATGTAGTTTACAACAGGAAACTATCACCAATCCCATGTCAGTTTCTATTTTTATTTAATTAATTCTGGTATAATACCATACCAAGAGACACCATGGGCGCCCGCAGAAAACTTTCTAAGGGGGGGGGGGGCAAAAAATCGATTAAACTTCTAGGGGGGGGGGAATTTTTAGTAATGCTTTAGTGTAGTTTTAATTTACTGTAGCGTATTTGTATGGTGAACGAACGGACAGGACATCAGATTAGTTACTTTCTCTTTATTTTCTTTTTACTTTAATACATTTTTTGTCTATTTTTGTCTAAAAAAATTGTTTATCCAATCAATCCAGGGTGGGGGGCATGCCCCCCCTTCCGCCCCCCCCCCGGGGTCGCCCATGGCACAGACGAATGTCCCTTCTTATTGTTATTTACAAGATCCTTACTATAATCATGGAAACAAATATATGATTTAAAACCAAAAATCATATGCAATCATATTCTTGTATTAATCAGCTAGTGAGACCAGCGTTTAAATATTAAAATTTATTCAAATAAATTACTTCAACGCTACTGGTTCTTTGATATGGAATCTATATTTCACTCAAAACATTACAGGAAGAACGTTGATGCAATCCATAAAATATATTTAATTTCTATAATTTTAGTATAGTTGATATAAGCAAAAAATATGAATTATCACATATTTTCTTTTTCATAAACCTTTAATTTAATGTTATAGATATTGGCTTATAATATAATCTCATTTAATTAAGTTTTAGCCAAATAAATTTTTATAGAAAAGTATAAAAGTTGTTTCCCTTTAACACTTGATTCATTATCGTTATTTGCTTAAAATTAAAGAAATGTCAAATCAAAATTTAAAGGGGAAAAAACAATTTTTAAAATTAAAAACTATTTATAAAAACAGGTATCACTAACCTTTGGTCGTAGAAAGTCGTTATAGTTCATTGTGTATCAAAAAGGAACTAATTTTTAAGAAGAAACATTTCATTTTCTTTTGTATAAGGTAAGAATGTGCTTTCTCAATAATCTCTTTAAAAGTTCGTAAAATATCTTGGAATTGTCATTTTAGAAGACGTTTTAGTGCAGTGGCTCCCAAAGCATGGGTCACTGAGTGTTCTATGGGGCACCCAACCGAAACGGCGAAAAAAAAATGATTTTAAAAGCAACTTTAATTTTTCAAATGTTGTCTTTATAATAAATTGCATTATTTATTTTTATTGCATTAATCATTGTTGAGTTTTTGTTTATCCTTTAAATTAAGTTTAATGTATTTGAGCCATTGCACTTTGATCTATAAATGGGGTCGGGCAGGGGGGAAATGGTTTGGAGAAGTAGCGAAGCTGGGGTTAGTACCACCCGGGGCGGACCAATCTTTTTGCCACCCCGTAATCACTCAAGTTGGACGAAAATGCCGACACTAAAATTTTGAAAAAAAAGTGTAACCCGAGGAGGATGACCCCCCCCCCCCACCCCCCGTAACCCCCTTCCTTACGTTACTTGTTTTAATCCTGACTTCTGGTGAATAACAAGACGTCATGTTCAATGTATAATAAGACGTCACATTAATCTCTTTTATGTTGTTTTTTTAAGCAAACATTTTGAATTATTCTACTGTTATTATTTGTTTTTCATATCCTTTCATCTTAGGCGATACTTGATGATAAGGTCGCTTTTGATCGTGACTGGCTTCCTGCCAAACGCTTCGGACGGAAAATTGACCCACTTCCGATCAACGCATCGAGCTGAAACTTGGGTTAGGGTAAGAGTTAGGGAACATAGACTCGTTGCCGATGACAACGCATTCCTTCATATTATACAATTCCGTCGCCAACCCTAACCCCCCAAAATTGTGCACGAGTTAAAAAACTTTTCAGCGGGACTCCACCTTTTGTTAGTAGACCAGGAGTTGGGATCTTGGAAGAAAAGTTTCAAGCCAATGCCATCTTTACGCTGAAAGTATCGGCTCCGTAAAATGACTTTGGATAATTTGAGCTAACCACAGTGTGGATTTCGGCACGGCGTTGAGACGTTGCGATTCATGGGATGTAGATTCCTCGGCCCCACTGCAAGCAATGAAGGTCGCCGAAGAGAGAACTCCAGGAGAAGCTCAAACAGCACTAGGGTGACTTTAATGGCTACCGAAATACGTTGGAAAGAAATTTCGTCGATGGGAAATAGATCGACTGAAATTTTATCGAATCTTTTTTTCAGTCCACACGATCAAATTTTCGTCAAATTTCTTGTTGAACGTCCTATACTATTTAGTAAAACAAAATAATCCGCTCAAAAAGAAATTTGACGTAACCGTTTTAACGTGTGAACTGAAGAAATGATTCGATCAAATTTCCGTTCGATCAAATTTCCATCGATCAATTTTTCCGTCGACGAAATTTCTTTGAAACAAATTTCCGGATACGGACTTTAATTCATCTGACGCCGGCAGATTCGTTTCTGAATGCTGCGATCGCGTAAAAAATAATGTCAACAGTTTTCAATTAAACCAGTCGTTGTTACCTCCCTTGGGAATGAGGAAATCATTGAGTCGTTGTTACCCTCCCTTGGGAATGAGGAAATCATTGAGCCGTTGTTACCACCCTTGGGAATGAGGAAATCATTGAGTCGTTGTTACCACCCTTGGGAATGAGGAAATCATTGAGTCGTTGTTACCACCCTTGGGAATGAGAAAATCATTGAAGTAACTGCCACCAAGAAAGCAAAGAATGTCTTTTTCTCTCAAAGTTATTGCGCGTATTTGAGCCATTCTTACTTCATTACTATACCAGAGGACTAAAACCTTTTAGAATCAGAATAAATTATTTGTTTCTCTCAATATCTCTCCGAGTTTATTATGCCATTCCGTTAATGACATTGTCAATCTCAGTGGAGAACTGGCCGATTCCCAAAACAAGTTTATTTCTCTCGTGGTTCCAGAGTTACTTATATGACCTTCCGAGTTTCATTGTGGATCAGTCGCAATCCATTTCGGTTTTACTTAAATATGATTTGATACGGTGTTCATTTTTAAATGCTTAATTAGCTTTCCCTTGACAGGGTACATATTAATTTTATTTTTTTACCTCATGAGTCTCTTTGATAGCGTATAGCACCTTAAGCTTTGTGTTGTTTTGTTTTTCAGAACTTTGTTTTGCCAACTTTGAGACCAGCGGAAACCATGTAGCGTTGCGACATCGAAATATGGCTCAAGGTCATTCGGGTTTTTTTTTTTTTACAGTAACAAAATTAATATAAAAAATCGGAACCTAAGAAAGGTAGCAATACCCGCTGTGACGTATCCAATCAATAATATGACAACCTGGACCCAGTACGATGTGTCCCATCCTTATGACCAGGTGGTCTCACTAATATATGTCATGTCTTACCATCTTGACCAGTAGGTTTCACTAATATATGACATGAAACAATCAGCATGCGTCTCTACAAGAAATAATTAAGCCTTACAATCAACACAGCCTGCGCACAATTATGTACACTAAAGATGAGATTTAACCGCCTCAAAAGAACAGTAAAAGATTTATTTTCTTTTAGCTTCAAAAAACATACCAATTACAAATACAATTGGGCTTATACTCACTTTAAATGAACCTTTGCTGCGATACCTCCAAACTGGGATACTTGGAAAATCACGAATGATCTCGCCGGTTGACAGTTAGTGGCCACTTGACACTAGTTAATTAATAATTAAAATCGAAAGTAAAATTTCTTCCGGCTTAAACTCTCACTTTTGATTGGTTAACTTTACATTAGCTCATAACAAGTTAAAAGCAAATTGCGCCAAAACTTTTGAAACGGTTAAAAAAAACTATTCCGGGGGTAGGGGGTGGGTAGTGGGAGGTATGAGTAATCATAATTCACTTAACAGTATTTTTAATAAATGCACTACGCTTGTGACATGCCAGGCTTCTTATGAATTTATAAAAAAAAAATTAATTTCGGAAATCATCGGCTGGCCAGTTGAAATGGCAATGCGGGCCAGATGTTGAGAACCCCTGTTGTATATATAAATTTTTACGTTTGTTTTTTGCAAACCAGTTGCGTTGCTTGTGGTGACCTCTTTTATGTTCCTGGTTATAGACGGGAAGAACGAGATACGCTATCCTTGTGTTTGGTTATTGGGTTGACTTGCTATTACGAACAATGAACATGCTCAACCTTATTGGAGCACTATAATATAACTTATTAAAGTATATAACGCATTATGTTGTTCCACTATGTATTCATAGAGTGTATTGATAATGTCTAATATTATAAGGCCTGCGCACGGGGCCCTGACAAGCGCTGGGGCCTTAGCGCCCCCGGTTCGCCTCTCCCTAAGCGCCGACCCTGGACACACACAAAACATCTCAGCATGATATGAGGGTGGCACACCAAACGATCTAATCAAAACATTAGGGAGTGTCCCCAAAAATCTAATAATAGTATGTTTGCGACGCTTTCAATTGGTGTGTCAAGCAAGTGTCCAATTAAACAAACCCTCAAAACTAAATTCTTCGTTACAAATCCTTTATATAGCGTGACATCGAGCAACTGGGGGTGGGGCTGAACATTTGACAAAATATTCATTGAAATAACGCACTTTGTAAGAATCCAATTAGTGTTAGCCCCCCCCCCCCCCCCCCCACCCTCAAGGCTCGCAACCGCTACTTTTTGTTCACGCCCCTGAACAGTATTAATATTCTAATGACCAGCGAACTTTTACACCAAAGATTTATTTCACAAACTATAAAGGCAAAATAAAATATTACGCATCAGACGTACTTATGATATTTCGAAAGGTTGCCTCTGTGTAAGGTTCGTTCGACCCCCACCCACCCCCACCCCCCAAAGGGGACGCAACCCACAGGTTGAGAACCGCTGTTTTAAAGAGATTGGAATGATTGAGAAAGAACCCATACTTATATTTTACAAGAGACTATGAAGTATTTCATCTTCAAAGTTAGTTTCTCTTGACATACAATGAATTAAGAGTACTATGGATGTATGGGATATTAAGAGTACTATGGATGTATGGGAAACTAAAAGTACTACAGATGTATGGGAAACGAAGAGTACCACAGATTATGGGAAACTAAGAGTACCACAGATTATGGGAAACTAAGAGTACCACGGATGTATGGAAAACTAGAATACAATGAATTAAAACGACTTTTTAAGTGCAAATAAATGTTAGCGATGCCTGTATTTATAAATAATAATTATTTTTTAAAAATTGTTTTATCCCCCCTTAAATTTTCTTTTCACATTTTTAATTTTAAGCAAATAGAGAGCAGCTATCAAGTCTGAAGGGGAATAACTTTAATACTTTTTTAAAATAACCATTTACTTAACTAAAACAGAAGTAAATGCTATTACAAAAATAAATAATTATCTATAATGTAAAACGAAAATGTTCTAGAAAAGAAAATATTTGAAAAACACAATAAATATACAAAAATAAAATATATTGTATGGAATATAAATTTAATACAAATTTTCTTTAAAGAATATAGCTAGATACAGAGTTCATATCATGCGATTAAATTAATTGTTTCTGTAGACCATGCTGCCAATGTTAAACGGTGGTAACACTCAATGATAACAAGACTATCTGTGCACATGTTGGGCTAATTTGATATACATTTTAAGTCATTAAAATCCTAAGCAAAGCAATACTAGTAGAGAAACTTCCTAAATATTGATATTAAATATTATATGCTGACATCTAACGAATCAATAATAATTGCAGTCTTATTTTATGCAGTTGTAGTGTTGTCAGAGTGCAGTTTACAACATATGCCATTCTCATTAGCTTACAATTTAGTTTCGTTTTCGCGCCAATCCCATGACAGTATTCTATTTTCATTTAGTTCAGTGGTTCTCAACCTTTTTGGAGGTACTGAACTCCACCAGTTTCATATGCACATTCAACGAACACTTCTTAATAGAAAAAATAAAACACGATTTAAAAAAAAAAATTTTTTTGACCTCCGCCGAACCCCTGAGAATGACTCACCAAAACCCTGGGGTTTGATCGAACCCAGGTTAAGAACCACTGATTAAGTTAATTCTGGTAAATTACTTTCTTTTGGTCATACAAACTATTAAAGCGTATGCCACTGTACTCTTGTATTCAGCTGGTGTGACCAGCGTTTAAAAATTGGATAATTGGATATTCTTGTAACATTTGATAATAATAATGTGGGTATGAAATTGAAATTTATATTTAATTAATTAAATTTTATTGCAAGGACAACTTTATATATAATCCATACAATATATTAAATGTTACAATTTTAGTGCAGTTTATATAAGAACAATATGATTTATCAAATATTTTCTTTTCTAAACATTTTTTATTAAATATTATAGATATTGGTGTATAATGTTATAACCTTTAATTAGTTTTAGCTAAATTAATTTTTTATAGAATAGAATAAAAGTTATTTCCCTTAAACACTTGAACCATTCTCTTTATTTGCTTAAATTTAATAATGTGAAAACCAAATTGAAGGGGTGGGGGAGTGGAGGGGGTAAAACATTTTTTTTTAAAAATTGATAAGAATTTATAAATACATGTATAACGAACATTTGCTAGTCAAATGTTATGATTAGATCTTTGGTGCCCCACACAAATGGTATGATTAGATCTTTGGTGCCCCACACAAATGGTATGATTAGATCTTTGGTGCCCCACACAAATGGTATGATTAGATCTTTGGTGCCCCACACAAATGGTATGATTAGATCTTTGGTGCCCCACACAAATGGTATGATTAGATCTTTGGTGCCCCACACAAATGGTATGATTAGATCTTTGGTGCCCCACACAAATGTTATGATAAGATCTTTGGTGCCCCACACAAATGGTATGATTAGAAATTAGATTATTGGTACCTCACCCTAATGTTATGATTAGATTATTGGTGCCACACGCAACTGTTATGATTATATTATTGGTGCCTTACCCTAATGTTATGATTAGATTATTGGTGCCTCACGCAAATGTTATGATTAGATTATTGGTGCCTTACCCTAATGTTATGATTCGATTATTGGTGCCACACGCAACTGTTATGGTTAGATTATTGGTGCCTTACCCTAATGTTATGATTAGATTATTGGTGCCTCACGCAAATGTTATGATTAGATTATTGGTGCCTTACCCTAATGTTATGATTAGATTATTGGTGCCACACGCAAATGTTATGATTAGATTATTGGTGCCTTACCCTAATGTTATGATTAGATTATTGGTGCCTTACCCTAACGTTATGATTAGATTATCGGTGCCTCACGCAAATGTTATGATTAGATTATTGGTGCCTCACGCAAATGTTATGATTAGATTATTGGTGCCACACGCAAATGTTATGATTAGATTATTGGTGCCTTACCCTAATGTTATGATTAGATTATTGGTGCCACATGCAAATGTTATGATTAGATTTTTGGTGCCACAGGCAAATGTTATGATTAGATTATTGGTGCCACACGCAAATGTTATGATTAGATTATTGGTGCCTTACCCTAATGTTATGATTAGATTATTGGTGCCTTACCCTAATGTTATGATTAGATTATCTGAAAGAGCTGCTGACGCCTTATGTACCCAGTAGAGAGCTCCGCTCATCCGATAGTGGCAAACTCTCGACACCACGTGTTTGCCTTGAGACTTACGGAAAGCGCACTTTCGCATTTGCTGGTCCAACAATTTGGAACGCCCTTCCTGTCGATCTTAGAAACAACCAGACACTGGAGTCCTTTAAAACCGATCTAAAGACACATCTATTTCGCAAATACCTTCTGGGGTGATTGTCTACCTTATTTTCCATGTGTTGCTGTGTTGCTCCGGGTTGAAATGGCTAGAAAGACTTTGATATTGTATGCTTGTAATTAGTTTTTGTAGTGTTGCGTTTGTTTTAAATGTGGTGAATTATAGAT
>CAXITT010000149.1:1270277-1299511 GCA_964033795.1 Lymnaea stagnalis | reverse complement strand
GAGTAGATTATTTGAAGCATGATTTTTTAGATACATGCCAGTGAACCTGGCGCAGTTATTTTTATGTATTTTTTATAAATTTCGGGGGGGGGAGGGACTTTGGGGACGACCGGGGGTGCTGGACAGGTGGGGGCGCGCACAAGTGGGCAGCTTTTCAATGATTTCTCAAACGTTTGAGGCGTGAAGTGAGTCCTGTACATTTAATTTGAATGTGAACAGTCATTGATCGAAATTGTAGCACACGATAAAGCCTAGCATTATATAACGTGTGAGTATTCTTTTAAACGTATTGCCCTGTCAATTTAAAAAAAAAAAAGGCCTCAAATTAAAGATGTGCGCATTTTATAAGTTCTAAAATATAAAATGACTTTGGTGGGTTTTTTTTAACTATCAAATCCCCAGCAGGGCAATTATTCAGCAGTGAAATGTTAATTAATTGCTATCCCGATATGACAATCTGATATTATTTGCCCGCCGTTTTGTTGTTTTATTTTAATCTCCCTTTCGGCAAGTAATTCTTAACCCAGGGATGGCCGACCCGCGGCCCGCACCGTTAAAATTTGTGGCCCACCTGATTCAAATAAATAATATTTAAAACGATAATCCTATTTAGTATCTATAAAAATAAAAATGATTTCATAAACACAGCCAGGTCGAAGGACATTTAAATCGCGTCTGGCATATTTTTTTTAGTTTAGCTCCAGTTATGTGTGGAATGATGCACACATAAATTAAGGTATGCGCCAAAATGCATCCCTGCATTCTGAATTTTTCAAAATTTTCCAGGGACGTGGAACCCAAACCCCCTCCACCAATTTCGATCGGGATTTTTCTTCCTCTTTTATGCGCCCCCCCCCCCCAAAAAAAAAAAAAAACGTTAGAACAAACTCTTGTTTGAACAATGATCCTTTAAAAAAATTTAAATGTGTACAAATTTCCGACTACGGTACTGATGTAGCGGAATATTATTATCGCAAGGGTAAAGAGCAGGCACTTTTTTTTTTTTTTGCCGAGCTGCGCTCCATCTTCGCTCCAAGCTCCGGCAAGATATGTAAAAAAAAATTATATATCGAATAAAAGGTTGACATCGATAAACCTGTAGATTTTTGGTAATAGGATCTAATAGGCCCTTTACCTGATTATTCTGAATCTATCTTTTATTATCTAATTTGTCTTATGATATTTCATTTTTTTTTGCCACATGCTTAAATTATTTTTTTTAACATATAGTGCAGTTTAATCGCTGAAGTGACCTAAAACATGTTACATTCAAAGGATCGAGGTTTTTATTTTTATCAGGGAAAGGGAGAAGGGAGGTTTGAGTGGAGTGTAAAGTGTTTTTTATTGTCACTCACCCATCTTAGCAACTAGACGTCAGAGATGCATGAAGAATCGGGCAACATCGCTGGTAGAAGGTTGGGGGGCAAAATCGCTGGTAGAAAAGTGGGGGGGGGGTAATTTCGGTGGTAGAAATGTGGGGGCAATATAGCTGGTTGAAAAGTGGGACAGGATAGTTGTAGATAAGTGACGCAACATAACTGGCAGAAGAGTCGGTACATCGCTGGTAGAAGGTTGGGGGGCAAAATCGCTGGTAGAAAAGTGGGGGGGGGGGGTAATTTCGGTGGTAGAAATGTGGGGGCAATATAGCTGGTTGAAAAGTGGGACAGGATAGTTGTAGATAAGTGACGCAACATAACTGGCAGAAGAGTCGGCCATGGTAAGATGACAAATTGCCGCCGTCATGTTTTGGCGGGTTATTGCAAGCGTTTGTTTTTAATTTTCAATTTTTAATTTTAAAAATTCGGAGCTGCGAGCAGTAAATAAATATATATTACTGCCTCGATCTCCGGGCAGAGAGACCATGTTCCAGAGCTTCGAGCTCGGCTCCAAGTCCCTAGATTAAAGTCTGCCCTTGCAAATATCTAATGCTTCCACCTGTATTCCCCGACAAAATATGTACCATATGATTTATAAAATGATTATTTTTTCTATTAAAAAAAGAGTTTTAATTTGATATACATTATTTCAATTTCTTTTTCATTAACTTCGTTTTAGATATATTAAATATATATTTAAAAAAATTATTGCCCTTTTAAAAGTGGCAATCTTTTTATTTTCGTTAAATTTTTAAAGACTTTCTCTCTACAAGCATTTCCATCTTGTTGAGCTTCATTTTTTTGTTAACACACGTGACACTTTCGTTTGGTCGATTGAATCTCATCTGTTTAGGTCCGCCTATGACCTGTGATGCACCCTCCTTGCCCTACCTCATTTTCTGTTTCGGGTTGATCCTGAAGTGTCAAAGTGTCCTCGTTTTATAGCCATTTTCATTGTTTCTATAGAATAGTAGTTACTATCCTAGTGTCTCATTTGTATTTACTTAGTTTACATGTTTTAATAATTGTAAAGCGCTTAGAGCTTTATGATAAGCGCTATATAAGAATGCCTAAATAAATAAATAAATAAATCTTCCTCGTGCAGTGTACATTTGGTACATGGTGGGGAGAAGGCTCGTTGGGGGATGTCAGATGAGAGCTCTGGGATTGTGGGGAGTGTTTTTCGGAAGAGGTTAGGGACTGCTCCTGCGGCATTTAGACGGACTGAAGTATACTGTATGGAGGGAGGGGTGGGTGGTGAATATATGCGGAAATCACGCGTGACCACCTCACTATGGTTCACCTGAGTGGTTGATACAGCGTAATTGTTGTGACAACTTTTGGAAGGTCAATAATAGACAGATTAAAATTTTAATATTAAAAGGAGGCAAATTTAAAAAAAAAAAAAAAGATTTTCTATCAAAGACGAGTTTAAAAGCATTAAAAAGTAGAACAAAATTTAAATTTCCGGCTGAGAATTTCTACCATGCTCAGATAAATTAAACCTGCTCAAACAGCGTTTTGACTTTTGGTATGTTACAAAAATTTACTAAGGACCATTCTGTGAAAGGCTTGAAGAGTTCCAGCGTTTAATGGCAACCTACATTACATCGATGATTTGTATGTGTTGTCAATATAATATTTACGAAAACAGTCTTAATATATCTATTTTTTATTAAGTACATCCAACACTGAGGCAACAGACATTTGACCAATCGTAAGGTGCAATGCGATTGGATCAGCTTCAATACGTCAACTTACACGTCAACATTTCTTGAAAACTTTCTAGCATTTTAAGAGAAATTTCAGGAAAAATACAAATGATTCGAAAGTTAAACAATTTTGTTACAGTTTTTCTATGTCAAGTTGATTAGTATGTTCAGTATAATGAATTTTGAACAATTACTTTTAATGTTATAAGTGTGCAGTTATGTTTGTAATGGAATGCTGGCTGAGCGCTCTACATTGTGTTTTTTTTTTTTTTTTTAAATCTGATATTCACTGATGTTAACGTAATTGAAAACAGAAGGAAATAACCCCTAAAGTGTAATTACTTTTTAACCACGCCCATAACAATGTTGATTGTATTGTATTGTAAATGGTTGTCATTCTCATTAGCCTTTTAAGAAAACACATTTTCACGTGACCTTTAAATGGCTATGCTGATTACCTAAATAACACGAAAGCCGGTGCATTCTGTACACCGGCTATCCAGCCCCTGCCTGCATTCTATACATCGGCTATCCAGAGCCAGCAGGCTAATATGAATCGGCGCTCTCCTCTATTTCAAGGCTACACTAGAGAATAAACAAGCTTGTAATTCGGTTTACACCAGAGCAGCATTTAGTGCGTCCTAATCTTAACTAGGGCAGTCTGTGGTGCGATCTTAAATACTTTATATCGATAGCAGCTTGTAGTGCGTCCTAATCTTAACTAGGGCAGTCTGTTGTGCGATCTTAAATACTTTATATCGATAGCAGCTTGTAGTGCGTCCTAATCTTAACTAGGGCAGTCTGTTGTGCGATCTTAAATACTTTATATCGATAGCAGCTTGTAGTGCGTCCTAAGCTAAACTGGGGCAGTATGTAGTGCGGTCTAATCAACACGAGAGCACCTTGTGGTGCGTTCTGAGATACACTAGAGCAGCTTGTGGTGCTGCCTTGTGGGCTATGAATACCATTTAAGATCAACATATGGGACTATTATAACCTTTGAGCTTTTTGACATTTAACTCCTTGATTACATAGAAAAATTCATCATTTGGTAAGAAATAGGTTTTTTAAAAACGTTGAAATGTTGCTTGTTTAAATAGTACATCACTAACATGCTTACAAGGAATGATTTCTTCAAAACGTTCAAAAAAAATGTTGGCCCTTGTGCAAAGCGTATAAATCTGCTACGAGAAATTAACAAGAAAATCGGATCTCTCTTTTAAAACCTTTTCTTCTGATTCCTATACTACACACGGACACAATCATGGCCTCTAGGTACTACACACGGACACAATCATGGCCTCTAGGTACTATCCCACTAAAACAATCATGGCCTCTAGTTATTACCACGGATGCAATCTGTCAACTCCTAACGTCTTCTTGGATTGATTACATTCGTCAGTTCTTTCATACGTTGAAGCGTCGTACTATTCTCACTATCAATTAACAAACTCAACTCCTTTTCATAATAACTATAACTTTAATATCTAAGTAAATATAATAAACATCCTATCACTCCAAGGTTCCACTCAAGACTGCCGCACGACTAAAACATACGTCACAACACTGCATAGACAATACGTCACGACTCAGCATAAAAATACGTCATAGAGACAATGGCGGGAAGAGCGTTCACTAACTATAATAGTCAAGCGCGGGAAAAGCGTTCAACAACTAATGAACATAATATTGAGTCGCAACAATTACTAATGAACGCTCATACTCGACACAATCGTTCCCACTGGGTACTACCCACGGACACAATTGTTTCCCTCTAGGTACTACCCACGGAAACAATCATTCCTTCTAGGTACTACCCACGGACACAATCATTCCCTCTAGGTACTACCCACGGAAACAATCATTCCCTCTAGGTACTACCCACGGACACAATCATTCCCTCTTGGTACTACCCATGGATACAAATGGGTCTCTTAGGTAGACGCTCTAAAAATTATTTCGAAGTGTGTGTGTGAGGGGCTGGGGGAGTTGACAGAATTATGACGGAAGAAATTTTAATATACATATATATATATATCACAATCTCTGATACCCGAAAAATTTAATAAACCTATTCCGTTCGACCGTCCTAAGTTGTTTCTTCTCAATGATTTGCCATAGCAAACCATTCGGCCGTACACGCCCGTCAGAGCGACTCACGCAACTAATGCGTAGGACTGCCAGCCCCTGGATAACATCAAACCAACCGAATGCAGATTGACAAAAGCTTGGCAAGGGAAGGAAAAAAGGGATTTTGTTCCACGCTTTGTTAATACTTAATTTTTGATGGATTTAATGTTAGATGGCTCAGACGACGGCTTCTACTCTTGTTCTGATTGGTTCAAAGTAAGTGCAACATTAAGGCATTTTTTCAGGACTGGTGGATAAAATAAACGAACACTTAAAGAGGTCATATTGATAATTTTAGAGACATTCATCCAGGCGAGACTAATCTAATGAATCCTTAAAAGTGTTTTTATTTCATTTTTTTTAACGTAAAGGATCATTTATAACTGATTGCTTACATGGCTTTGTACCAACAACAAAATTATTGAAAGAAAACTCAAGTTTAAAAAAAAATACATTTTACAAACGGATTTATTGAGAAAAATCCCTTACACGTCCGATTTTATTTATTCTAAACTATGTCTTGAGCAAAACAAACTCATTTCTTCTGACTTTATTACAGTGGTACTCAAAACCGCAGAGCCTCAGTCAAATAAGACTTTGCAATTTATTTATTTATTTATTTTTTGTTTGTGTCGATCGCTCTCATCATGTAACTAAATAACAAATCCCTCCTGGTCCCCCGTAAAGATAATAAAACCAAGAGCCCAAAAGCATTGTCTGAAATCCCAGATTTGTAATGCGCTCAGCGCTTCACCCCTTTAGTACTACGGCTTACCGTTGTCCTTACGAATGTTGCCTCCGCACGGCTGACCAGCGCCCAGGAGGATCCGTTTATTGGATGGCAAGACAACGTCGGGGGGCATCGTTTTATATCCACCAAATGGGGGTTCACAGCCGGCGTTTGCACGCTTAAGCCGCGCGCTGTCAAGGGATGGATCATACCGGGCTGGACGCGGAATACAAATGTTGACATTATCATGTCACCATCACCCCAACCCCCCAACCCCCCAACCCCCCTTCACATGAAAGCTACCCATTCATTTTTTTTTTAAAGGAAAAAAAAACGTTCAAAAGATTAATTAATTAAATTTAAAGCTGGATGTGTCCAATACTGATCCACAATTTCCATCTGGTTTCTTAAAGCACGACAGCCAAGCTGTTTCCTGCTGTGAACCGACGTGCGCTACTGCAGTCGTAGGCGTTAGTGGCGATGCCACGCAAGTTTGTTGTTTTTTTAAAATGGTCTTTGACGCATGTCGTACGTGCCGCCGCTTTCAGACTTCCAAAAGGCAAGGTTCGGAAAGAGCGGCACCTCTGGTATTCCAGTACCGGAGATCTTACTGGAATTCAAGCAGTATCATTCGATTGAAATATAATCATTGTGATTTGATTGAGATGTAAGGATTGTCATTCGATTGAAATATAATCATTGTGATTTGATTGAGATGTAAGGATTGTCATTCGATTGAAATATAATCATTGTGATTTGATTGAGATGTAAGGATTGTCATTCGATTGAAATATAATCATTGTGATTTGACTGAGATGTCAAGATTGTGCTTGACTTGTTCTTCCTTGTTCTCAATCATACGATAAAAAAAAATTTAAAACTCTTCTTTTTTTTTAACAGGACAAATGTTTGTGATTGGACAAAATAGGGGACGTGACGTCACGGGACCAAAATCGGACGTATTCTACTTTAATCTACTCCAGCCGGCAACTCAACGTGCCATTAGAGGCCAACTTATCAAACATTCAAGAAAATAACAACACAAGACAACAGAACAGAACAGAAGACAACACAAACAACACAAGACAACAGAACAGAACAGAAGACAACACAAACAACACAAGACAACAGAACAGAACAGAAGACAACATAAACAACACAAGACAACAGAACAGAACAGAAGACAACACAAACAACACAAGACAACAGAACAGAAGACAACACAAACAACACAAGACAACAGAACAGAACAGAAGACAACACAAACAACACAAGACAACAGAACAGAAGACAGCACAAACAACACAAGACAACACAACAGAACAGAAGACAACACAAACAACACAAGACAACAGAACAGAACAGAAGACAACACAAACAACACAAGACAACAGAACAGAAGACAACACAAACAACACAAGACAACAGAACAGAACAGAAGACAACACAAACAACACAAGACAACAGAACAGAAGACAGCACAAACAACACAAGACAACACAACAGAACAGAAGACAACACAAACAACACAAGACAACAGAACAGAAGACAACACAAACAACACAAGACAACAGAACAGAAGACAACACAAACAACACAAGACAACGAACATTGACATGCCGTTTTTTATGTCTTAAAAAGTCTCTATTTCTTCTAACCCCCACCCCCACCCCTCTTTATTTTCCACAACCAATGACGGCGATTGTTTTTTTGTTGGGGAAAAGTGTGTGTGTGGGTATGGGGTGTATTCTGCGTTTCATGGATTCGAACAATCGATGTTGACAACTTGACCAAAATCTTACTACTGAGACTATCGGTAGTAGCACGTTCACCTGACAGCACTCCGACGTTGGACTAAGCCATTCAATACTCAAAATCCGATGGAACCTCTTAACACAAAAAAAAAAAAAATTGCTTTACATATGATGTTATGTCATTATCAGTGACAATCAGATAAAGCTGACGGGCTTCAATTGACGTGAGACGCCCATGAATCTACAAAAGCAACCCCACACCACACCACACCCAACAGACCAACTGCCTCCTACAGTTATTAAAGTCGTAGTTGAAAAAAACAAAGAAACAGTTCATGTTTTGATACTTTATTTATAACACCTACTTGTACTACAATTTATTTATATATTTAAGCGAGAGAACGAGAGGGGTATATAATGTTGGGAGAAAGAGAAGAGGCGATAGAGAATGAGCGAGAGGGGGTGTAGATATTGCGGGCAGAAAGAGAAGAGAGCGAGATAGAGATAGTGTGGGGGTGTGGTGGGGGCCGGTTAGACCAAGAATAATGATGGGCACAGTCAGTGGCAATAAATTAATAGATCAGATGTAAAGACAACTTTTCTTGTTTGATTACGGGAGATATTTAGGTTATCTGATCATCTACATTCAGTATTCGTGGCAGATAACTATTACTACTACTTCCTGGCAAGTTCCTGTTTTGTGACGTAATATGATATAGATTATTTATTTTTGAAAGATTTATATAAATTTACTATAGCTAATGTGGCAGCTTATGCCATTTAGAGATCGTAAAGTGTGATTGTTTTGTATAAGGTCAAAAACTAATTTCTCCTGATCCCTAATGAATTATGAAAGGGAATTTTTTTATTCTATATTGTAGTCTATTAGCAAGTCTCCATCTTTTAGAGTCGTAAACTGACCGCAGTCGCCGATGATGAATTATTCTTAAAGGCAACAAAGATTTGCACACATGTTCTGTGAGCAGCTGAAAATTTTTAGAATTATTCTCAAACCAATAAAATTAAGAAAATAAAACACAGTCAAAAGTTCGGTAGTTGTTTTTTTTTTTTTTTTGTTGGTTTTTTTTTAGAATAGTAAATGGTTCTCTTGCTAATTAACTGTCGGATGTCCGCACATTATATCTTCTCTTCTTCGCTCTACTTAGTAACTGTGGCAGAGATGTCGTTCTCAAAGCTTAAACTCATCAAAACCAATCTTCTTAGTAGCGTGTCACAAGACAGACTATCTGGTTTAGCCCTTCTCAGTTAGAAAATGAACACGCAAAATCAAATGGACGTTGATGAACGTGTTGACAGTTTTTTTTTGCAGAGAAGAAGTGCCTCAAAAAGACATTCTGAACATAGTGTTGAGTGTGAAGACATGTTGTCGTTCATGATTGAACTTTAAACCTTCCAATGGACTTAATGAAGTGATTCTATGACAATCCAGAATACAGTGCGTTTACTTTCTTTCTTTGTTACTGTTGGTGTTAGAGTGGGGAAACGTGAGTGTAACGCCACGGGGGGGGGGGGGGGGACTACCGATAGTGTCACAAGGTTATTGGTCTTTAAAAATGGCATTTTTGAGGTCTGGTCTGTCTTTAAAATGCCTCTTTCCGTACACGATTCAAATCTGTGCAAATGACTTAATATCTTTGATTCATCTGTAATCACAATTATATATATTTATATATTAAAATGACGGGGACAATTTTAGTCTAACTGTAATCGATTTGTTCCAACTATAACTCCCACTATTCTTTCTGAATGAGATCTCCACCAAAATTCTGTATTCGATTCTACGAGTCCTAAGACATGTTAAAACTCTATTTCTCACTTCCTGACTGCGCGTTAACCATTTTTTTTTGCCCACAGATCCTCTCACGCGACGTTTTATCTCCTCTCCTCCTACCCCTCCACCAACCCCCACACTCTGCAGCACCCCCCCCGCCCCACGTCATCAGTGGTTATGCAATGTCCAAGGTTGAATATGCCGACTGTTGGAAATGATACCGATGGCCCCCATTCATCATGGCTAACGTGACCTCGGTCTGTAGCGAGGCATCTACATTTACATTCATATTTGTGCTCGCCGAGGGTTTCTGTCTTTGACAAGCTCGAGACGATTGTGTTTCGCCTTTGAAAGATTGTATTTCTCTCCTGAGACAGACGGTGCTGCTAGGAATTGTCAGATAAAAATACAAAAAGCATGGCTAAAAAAACATCAATTCTTCAAAGGTTTTTAAAAATTATTTTTTGCGAGATTGTTTCCAGATCAAAAACAATGATGAGTTGTGGGGGTTGGGGTGGACTAAATCAAGGGTATCAAACACTATAGCTCGGCGGGCCAAAACTCAAATCACATGTAAAGTTGTTGGGCCAAAACTCAAATCACATGTAAAGTTGTTGGGCCGAAACTCAAATCACATGTAAGGTTGTTGGGCCGAACAGGACAAACACTCAATAAGCGAAAAATCCAACTTTTGAAAACAGGAAATAGTTTTAATAATTAAAAATCATTGGTATATATCTATTTTCGTTCTTAGGCCAATTTGTGAGAGCTAGATGTTTTCTTGGCTACAAAAACAAGTAAGTTCGTTTATGTTGGGAGTAACGTTCAGTGTCAATGAGATTCTCATGATGGACTGCAAGTGTTCATCAGTGAGACGACTCCTGTGTGTGTCCCATTACACTGCTGCAACTCTATTAGCTCCATCTGCAGACTTACAGGTGCAGTTTCCACGTTTATGACAAATAGGTTACGAAACAGCTCGAAATTTCTTTTCTGTGCTTCAAAGTCACTAAAACACCGTGTGAACTCGGCGCAAAGTAAGATATGTTTTTCAGAAAAGTGTGCATTTGGAGACATTTAACGCCACCATAGCGTTAACTTGGATATAATTGTACAAAGGTCAAGACCTCACGAGCCTGATACAATTGCAAGGTGGGCCGAATGTAGCCCGCGGGCCTTGAGTTTGACACATGTGTGCTAGATCCAAATAAAAATTTGGGGCACCGAAGTAAAAAAAGAAAGGATATTTGGCTGCAAATCTTTTTTTCCATAGTGTGTGTCTTTGTGTGTGTGTGTGTGTGCGTGTGCGTGTGTGTGTGTGTGTGTGTGTGTGCGTGTGCGTGTGTGTGTGTGTGTGTGTTTAAAACGGGTAAATTGGTATGGGCCTTTCCGAACTATTCTGAATCGACCGATAAATGACTTAGAACAATGACGTACTATGTAAAATCTATTTGCTTCACTGGAAATGGGTTAGCGTGATGGTCCTTTAATCCCAACATAGAGATCTGTTGGTTTTGAAAGGTTGACCTGGTATAATTTAAGATGCACAATAAAACATAATGGTAAATCGTCCATTTACTATCTTAATCAATTCTTAATAAAAAATTAGCTAAAACAAGTTTCAGAAGTGAACAAAAGAAAATAAACAACAAATAAAAAATGCTGTTTAAAAAAAAATTACAATTTGGGAAAATACCGGGTGATAGGAGGAAACTTTCCAAATGTCGGCTTTAGAGATAGGAGGACCCCTGCCGACCGTCGGCTTTAGAGATATGTGAAAACTTGCGAACGGCCGGCTTTAGAGATATGCTGAAACTTGCCAACTGTCGGTTTTAGAGATATGCTGAAACTTTCCAACTGTCGGCTTTAGAGATATGCTGAAACTTGCTAACTGTCGGCTTTAGAAACATGTGGAAACATGCCAGCTGTCGGCTTTAGAGATATGCTGAAACTTGCCGATCGTCGGCTTTAGAAACATGTGGAAACGTGCCAGCTGTCGGCTTTAGAGATATGCTGAAACTTGCCAACTGTCGGCTTTAGAGATATTCTGAAACTTGCCAACTGTCGGCTTTAGAGATATCCTGAAACTTGCCAACTGTCGGCTTTAGAGATATCCTGAAACTTGCCAACTGTCGGCTTTAGAGATATGCTAAAACTTGCCAACTGTCGGCTTTAGAAACATGCGGAAACTTGCCAGCTGTCGGCTTTAGAGATATGCTGAAACTTGCAACTGTCGGCTTTAGAGATATGTTGAAACTTGCCAACTGTCGGCTTTAGAGATATGCTGAAACTTGCCAACTGTTGGCTTAGAGATATGCTGAAACTTGCCAACTGTCGGCTTTAGAGATATGCTGAAACTTGCCGATCGTCGGCTTTAGAAACATGTGGAAACGTGCCAGCTGTCGGCTTTAGAGATATGCTGAAACTTGCCAACTGTCGGCTTTAGAGATATGCTGAAACTTTCCAACTGTCGGCTTTAGAGATATGCTGAAACTTGCTAACTGTCGGCTTTAGAAACATGTGGAAACGTGCCAGCTGTCGGCTTTAGAGATATGCTGAAACTTGCCAACTGTTGGCTTTAGAGATATGCTGAAACTTGCCAACTGTCGGCTTTAGAGATATGCTGAAACTTGCCAACTGTCGGCTTTAGAAACATGCGGAAACTTGCCAGCTGTCGGCTTTGGAGATATGCTAAAACTTGCCAAATGTCGGCTTTAGAGATATGTTGAAACTTTCCCACTGTCGGCTTTAGAAACATGTGGAAACTTGCCGACCGTCGGCTTTAGAGATATGTGAAAACTTGCCAACTGTCAGCTTTAGAGATATGCTTAAACTTGCCAACTGTCGGCTTTAGAGATATGCTGAAACTTTCCAACTGTCGGCTTTAGAGATATGCTGAAACTTGCCAACTGTCGGCTTTAAAACATGTGGAAACTTGCCAGCTGTCGGCTTTAGAGATATGCTAAAACTTGCCAACTGTCGGCTTTAGAGATATGTTGAAACTTGCCCACTGTCGGCTTTAGAGATATGCTGAAACTTGCCGACCGTCGGCTTTAGAGATATGTGAAAACTTGCCAACTGTCGGCTTTAGAGATATGCTTAAACTTGCCAACTGTCGGCTTTAGAGATATGCTGAAACTTGCCAACTGTCGGCTTTAGAGATATGCTGAAACTTGCCAACTGTCGGCTTTAGAAACATGTGGAAACGTGCCAGCTGTCGGCTTTAGCGATATGACTTTTTAATGAACTTCATGCAATGCAACATTCTGTAAAACGTAAAGAAAATTTTTTTAAAGAATGTTTTCAGAGCACTGGTTTAGGCCCACATTTATGCAATTTAAGGGTTGTCCAAAACCAGTGCTCCGAAAACCATTATTTTCTACAACGGAACACCAAGTCCACTCCATGAATTTCGCGGCACACCACAAATAAAAAAATACAAAAATATTGAACTATTTGAATTTTTTAGATGTGTCATATTTAATTCAACATCTGAAGAAGAAACTAACATTTCTCAATAGTTCTACCACACGCAACGACTTTTTAAAAATTTTTACTTCAATGAAGTTAAATTTCAGCGTACAGGGTAAATCCGGAAATTCCTGATGAACTTGATTGTCTAATAAATGTTTCCAAAGGTGGGTTGTTGTTTTTTTTAAGTGCAATTCATTGTGATATAGTATAAACAGCTTTGAAAATTGTCACAGAGGCTATCGTATTCTTGCAACTGCTTACGATTTTGAATTTAAAAATCCTTGAGGATCATTTTCAACCATAAAGTATAGCTCTTGTGCATCTGACAGCATCTCGTGGGAAACCGGTTTCGGAGCTATGGCCTAAATAACGAGTTCCAGGTAATCTCTTTTTTAAGCGCCACCGAAGACAGATAATTATTGAGTGCTTTTTTTAAAATTACATACTCCCTATTGACATATAACTACATTAAAACACTTCGCTACCTATTAGAACAAAGTAATTATTGTATTCTCATTAGATTGTCTTATGTTTTAGTGTGCTTTTAAAGGGATTTTAATTCGCGAGTTCTCCTTATGTCCTACAATTATAACGGAGATAACAAAGATGCATTGAGATATATATATATTATATATATATATATATATATATATATATAAATATATATATAAAATTATAAAAAGTTTTATTTGAAAATTGTTTTAGTGTGTTTTTAAAGAGATTTTAATTCACGAGTTCTCTTTATGTCATACAAATATAACAGAGATAAAAAAGATATATAGAGATATATATATATTATATATATATATATATATATATATATATATATATATATAATACTAATAATAACGTTCATTTCAAAAACACGCTTTATCCCCAAAGGCTCGAAGCGCGGTACAAAGTCAACAAAAACATATCTATAATTTACCACATTTAAAACAAGCGCAACACTACAAAATCTAATTACAAGCATACAATCTCAAAGTCTTTCTAGCCATTTCAACCCGGAGCAACACAGCCATTATGCATTAACTGGATAATAAGGTAGACAATCATATAGATATATTATCTCGTACAATTTGTTTGACATTTTTTTGTTTGGGACAAAAGGACAGTATGTGACTGATAAAAATATCTTTCAATATTTGGAAATAATTTGTAATAAATTTTAATTTAAAAATGAAGAACAAAAAAAAACAACGGTTTCCCATTTGCATTGACTGTAGATAATTCTAGTTCCCTGATCAAAATATCGTTGTACATAATATAATTTGATAATTTGAACTTACTTAAATGGGGAGATCTGATGGACATTCACTTATATTAGGTTAGTCAAGCTAATGAAAAAGTGGATATTTTTCTGTAAGAGGAGTCCTGGATTTGCAAAGTCACAATGAAATATAAAGCATTTAAAGTTTTACAAATTTAAGAAGCAATATGGATTTTTTTTTTAAAAGGTTGAATGAATTCGATTTAGAAATACTATGCCCTCAAAGATGTGAGAACCGCCCATTAAACTCACTGTACGGACAGCAACAGTCTTGTAGATGTGATGGAGGATATTGTATTTCTTGAAATGTTTCTAAACAAAGAGCTGCATTGAAAACTTCAAAGAACATAAGATTTTCATTTCTGTTTTATTTTGTGTGTTTCTTGTTTTATTCTTGTCCCCCGGAGAAGGCGTTTAGCCGAAACGCCCTTTTAATAATCCTGTCTTTTCTTTTGTTGCCGCCGTGTATTTAGATGCAACTGATCAGGGTTATACGGTCTTGAAATGCGTCTGAATGTTTAAGACAACTCTTGTACTTTTGAAGATTTTCAGCATTCCGTCAAGAGTTGCATTTCCTTTGTTTACACAGAGACCACGTCACGATGATTCAATAGAATGTAAACTATTCCAGGATCGTCCTTGGGCTCTCCTCGGTGTGAACTGTAGAGCGTGCCAGGGATGCAAATATGCCGCCTGTGTGATACCCGAGCTGTGAAACGGATTCCGTTGGGCATTTCTTCTACGGATGAGTCCTGGGTGTAAATCATTTTTTAGAGTGCGTCGCAATGATTAACAAGTCTTTTTGTATGTTACCTTAACTGGCACCATACGGTGAACGTAGGCCACCAAAAAGGAATTATTATTTTATATAGTCTTAAATGGTCTCGAAATAATAAGGCACTTAAGAATGTGTTTGGCCTTTGTAGACAAAGATGTTAGCTGAAAATTTATTAAAATCCTACAACGTTGAATTAGGCTGTTACCATCTTGGAATGGGGTGTATGTAAAAACAGATACGAGCTGACATTTACCATCCATTTAAAGACTCATTGACTAAAATTTGATCACTTGATGTTGCCGTCACTCACTGGTGCTTTTTAATAAGGTAACCATCTGAAATACTTGTTAAAGAATACCATAATGTTTTAAGAAGCAATATGGATTTTGTTAAAGGTTGAATGAATATGGTTTAGAAATACTATGCCTTGAAAGATCTGGGGGCCGTTCATTTAACCCATTCTAAAGACAAAGAAGTATGAGACATTATATTTCTTAACATTTTTTTTTTCATTTTTTTTTTAAAGTGCAACCCCACTGATATAAATGCCCTCAACCCACCTCCATGTACACCTCTGATTACGGATGTTCGTGGGGAGCATAAACTCTCTAGACCCACCGCCCTGTCCACCTCTGTTATGGTATATCCTTGGTTAGCAACAACTTCCTTGTTTTGTTTTTTTTTGTTTTGTTTTTTTTGTGTTTGTTGTTTTTTTTTAAGCATAAATCATACTAGCAAATCTGATAAATACAAAGGATTCGAACCTTATGGGGTCCGCTTTTTGGTGCGTCTTGATGTATGTAGTCATTTTTCTTGGAACATATTCTGAAAAGAACCATGAAATTCTTAGCAGTGATTAGTTAATCATCTCTTGTTATGGCAGCCCTTTTTTTTTTATCCATGCAATTGGCGCCAATCCAGATGACGTGGATTCGCCCACACAGATTCGAAGCGTGGCCCTATTGCTTACGGCCACGCTTAAATCACGAGTCAACAACACCTCGACCTAATTACCAAAGATGTCTCTATTTAGGTCAGTGTGACGGGTCTTCTTCAATCGATGTCACTCGGCAATCTTATCCAAACATTGCATCGGGCTATAAGTAGCCAGTTTGCCGGGAACTTGGCCAACTCACCTAAACCAAATAAATTGTCAGGGCTCTGACAGCAGTCTGCACGGTGGATTACCAGCGATGCAATGATACCGGCGACGACGCTGCAAGGCCTTGCTGTGAAGCATGCGCACAGAACGTGTGAGATCTCCAGTGATGAGATAACGAGGAACTTGTTGTTGCAAGGAACATTGGCCACGCTCCTCCGTTCTCAGATGTCATGGTTATGATTAATCGCATTGCCGTTTCGGGTCTTCTGCCGCTGCTGATCTTAGATTAGAAGGGAGAGGGGGGGGGGGGCAAATATTAATTATTGTCTTGATTCGCGTTCACATGTCGTTAAAACGTTGTTAGAGATCGTTATACCATTGCCCAACGCTGCACCAAGAAGTCTCCAATTACACCTTAAAAATTATCCAGCCCACAAAATGCAACGCTAAATTTGATGACGCCAAGGTGAGTGCAAAATGTCAAGATTATTCACCGACTGACACGCTAGATTTTAGTTACTTTAATTATTAGCTTTTAATGGCTTAGCTCCTTTACTTGTAGAGCCAAACGAGCTATTTATAGATACCACTCTAGAGTCTGTCGTAAAACAAAGGATCACTAGGGATTAAAACAAATGACCACTCGCGGGGAGACTCCGTAGACCCTGAAAAAAAAAAATAAAATTACATTTTCCACCATTTAATTTGAATAAAATCCGTTCGATCAACTTTCTAATGCGTATAAATTGGTTTTAAAAAAAAATTGTTTCGCACTTATTTCCATGACCATTAATAACTTTTGCCCATTCATCACTGGAATTTCAACGGGTACCAAGTGGAGTAGCATGGTGATTGAGAAGGTCGCGGTCAACCACGGGCGGCTATTTTTTCCTTACATTGAGGGGGTGGCATTTTCGACGGTATGCAGAAGTTTATTTTCGGGGTAAGTGGGGGCAAATAGATTAACCCAGCCAGGTCGGCTCTTAACCGTACTTACGCCACTGCGGATACTCGGAACGAATTTTAAATATTTTGACCTTTCTTTTTCACGAGAAATACGCCAAAATATTTCTTGTACGTTTTTTTTTTTAATTAAAATTTATTGTCAGTCTTATGGGACATGACTTTGTTTATCAGAATCAGTTGTGTCCTATACGGGGCGCTGACAAGATCAGATGAAATGAGTTATGTCATTTCTCTGACAATGACAAGATCAGATGAAACGATAAAGCTTGCCGTCGGATGACATTTATGTAATGAATTTCTGGGAATGATCAGGAAATGACGCCAGAATTTTTGGGGGAAAACAAAGGAACCGTACCCCAAAAAAATTGTAAGAAAATCAATCTTTATGTAACCGAAATATGAAGGGGTGTTAATTACATTCAGACATACTTGTGTTAAAGAAAACAAATGGGACGTTTCGAATGACGGCCAACATATATTTCTGAATAACGAAATCCCTAGCCCTGTTTTGTCCCATACATGGTAGGGTGTGTTTTCTTTGGGCGCATGGTGGAGTGCGCCGCTGGTGGCTATTTTTTTAATATATATATTGAGGCGTGGGAATTTTCGGTCCACTGCATAGTTGTTGTTGTGTTTTTGTTGTCTTTTTGTTGTTTTTTTTTTGTTGTTGTTGTTTTGTTTTTTTTAGGACGTTTTGGCAAAAATCGTGGGCCAGCCCCGGGGTGGGGGGGGGCAAAAATCCTTACCTACGCCACGGGTGGCAGAGTATAAGTGTGTATCGTGTAGAGGGGTTATTGATAATTGTGGTTTTGTATCTCAAGACACTTCAAAAGAGATCCAGCGACTTTGCTATCCCCACCATTGCTTCCTGTACCACCACCAGGTCATGATTTTTAAAACATGGCGTAAGAATACAACCGCATCGGCAGAGTAATAATAGTTTAGAATAGCCTTGCAAATGCACCTGGAACAAATGGGTGAGAGGGCAAGTGAGGGAGAGAGAGAGGGCGAAAGAGATGGAGGGAGAACGGGGAAGAGAGATGTGGAGCAGTAAGAGCGGGGAGAGCGTGACAAGGAGAATGGACGAGACAGGGCACGGCTTGATAAAGAGAGAGGAGGAGACAGGGGAGAGGGCTAAAGATAGATAGGAGGAGAGAGAGCGTGGAGAGAGAGAGAGAGAGAATGTGAGAGGGATAGAGAGAAAGTTAGAGAAGTGAGATAGATTGATGCAAGGGGCCACGATAGCAGATCACACTGAAATCAACCGGCTACCACATCAAATATTTGCTTTTCTAATCAAGGCGCTTGGCCACTTTTTTCTCTCTTTTTTTTTTGGGGGTGGGGAGGGTTTCCTTAAGATGTAATTTTCTTTTATTGTGCAAGCTTTATGTTGTGTACATATGTAGATACATTCAATTTGTGTTTAACTGGTTAGGGTTGGGTTTATGGTCATTGTGGGTGTGTGGGTGGGGGGGGGGGGGGGGGGGTGGGGGGGTTGGGGGGGGGGGTTGTTCAGCCCATGCAGCAACGCGGTCAATCGACATGGGATTCAGGTCATCGGCGTGTCATCTAAATCTATGTCTACGATGCTGGGTGGGCCATCGACAAAAACTCCAGGTCTCCTGGTCAACGGCAAGACCTTTTCTACGCGGGCTCCAGTAGAATGAGTTTACTCTCAGAAAACAAGGGTCTATTACAAAGACCTTTATACGTGGGCTCCGGTGATTGAGACTGTCAGAACACAAGAGTCTGTTAGCAAGACCTTTTCTACGCCAGGATTCTGGTTTAAATCACGATGTGGAAACGTGGCTCGGAAGTGGTTGGTTTGTTTCAACGGAAGGTGACACATCATCGTGACCTCTTTAGACGGTACTCACATTTGTGGCTTCACTGCTATCCAGTAAAATTATTTTTATTTTCTTTGTTAAAATATATGTGTGTGTGGGGGGGGGGCGCTGAAACAAAAACATGCAGTTATAAAGAGTATTGTCTTTAAATAGTTTCTAAGGGTGCAAAGGACGGCTGCCCCGGGCTACACTCTTTGGTCTAGACACGTGTAAATTACTTAAATGAGGTGCATATGTATGTATTTCAAGGCGCCTTGTGGGGGAGGTTCACCCGGGGTTGCATTTTGTAAAAATACTCGACCGTGTAGGGAAAGGTAAATATTTATTAATTGTGTAGTCTGGCACTGTGCGGAGAATCCAGTCAAAATGACCTAGTGCAGGTGAGTCTTTTCTTATCATTTATATACTTTTTTAAACGTTCAAACAAAGTCATTTATTTTTTTTTTGTAAGAAAAGAGCAGTATATTTTCTTTTTTTGGTAATATATGCCCACTAGTGGTTGGGTTTAGAACGGCTTTTGTCGATTTTTGTTCTGGGTGTTATTCCCGTCTGTTAACTATCGGTGTGTCACCGACACTCATTTTTTTTTCTGTTGTGTCTTTTTGTGTTGTTTTTCTTGGTAGGTTCGTGCCTGCGTGCCAGTTTTATTACGCTTACGGCCAGTTAATGATAACCCACTCTCATTGGATCATTATGTTTGAATGTGTTTGCCTCGTCTGAGTGGCATGCAGAGACATCCATCACCCTCCTATCGTCCTGTGGTGAGCGTTAGAAATTCCTCGACAAACATTATTTTTTTAAAGCTCTGACACTGCATATTGTAATTAAAACAAGGCTGGCATAAAGACATTCAAAGGTCGCTGCACGCCTGTGTGAATTGAGGGATGGAAGCTAACAAAATCTCTAGGAGTTCTGACCAACATATTTGACACGTTCATTATTAAGCAAACTAAAACATATTCGACGCGGTCATTAGTAGGTCATCTAAAACATATTCGACGCCTTCACTAGTAGGTATTCTAAAGCAAATTCGTCGCGTTCATTGGTACATAGTCATTCTGAAATGTCTTCCACGTGTTCAAATGTTGGCAATCTGAAAAAAAAACAACAGAATTCCACGAATTGTATTCCGCACTAATTCAATCAAAGTTTGTTCATCTCTTTTTAATTCAACCTTCTGACATGTACTTCAATAATCTGATCATATTTTCTTATGTCAATTCTACTCTGTATGGCAGACAGTTGCACTTCTAACGGAATCCGAAAACGCTGGAAAATTGTTTCGTTTTTTTTTTAACCAAATGAGGTCATCCTTGAAAGGTGTCAACCAGAACACGGAAGGTAAGACGTTCGAAATAACCTCATTATCTTCAAGATAATAACGTCACGATCGCGAGGTTTAAGCTTGGTTATATGGATTTTTTTTTGTTCAGAGTCCCCCCCCCCTACTTTTTTCTGAACCCATCCTGGTAAAAGATCTATGTTGAAATATCTTTGACGGTGGTATTCTCGTCCAGAAAGATTTCGTTCTTCTAAACACAGCCCATTGTTAAATACGGTTCTTTCATTAGCTGATCAAAGGCAATATTGGGAGGCTCCCAGACTTAAAAGCTTGATCGGAGAAAACATTTTTGTTATATATAAACAACATCTTTATTTTAATGTTTGTTTTTTTTAAAGTTGGTTTTAAAGTTCATCTTCAAACTCAGGCGATGCCAGAAGAGAGACGGAACAGATCGGGTCACTGCGGGTAGATGGGGGCCTCTTGTCGACCTCGGACGGCGTTTCATCTAAGAGGGGTGAAAAATCCGACCGCAAACTTCGGCAGTATGGTCAGCTTACAACGCCGGACGGTTACGGCTACAGGAGTGAACGCAAACCTCGGCAGCATATGCTTATAACGCTCACGGTTACGGCTACAGGAGTGGACGCAACGAACACAATTCTGGAGATAAAGTGAGTGGTCTCAGTGTAAAAAAACAAAATTTTATATAAAAAAATATAATCCGTTTATAACTGCAACGCCAGGCCTTATCGATCTTATGATTTTTTTTTACTCTTGGTATTACCTGTCGTTTTGGGAGGGGGCGGGGAATTAATGACTTGGAAACAGGTGATATCCGCAACAACGAACAAGACAAACAAACAAAAAACGAACAACAACAAAATATAATTTGAAAAAACAACCCCCCCAAAAAACTCGACAAATTTTTCGTCGTTTCGCCAGAGACACTTACAGGAGGGGTAGTCGGATGCCAGACACGTTTTCAGATCTTTTCATCTCAGCGGCGTGCACCTTTTGAAATCTTTTATATTAACTTCGCGTTTGTCCGAGTGTGGGGGTGGCAAACTTTTCGGACAGCTAATTGACCCACTTCCCGTCAACCAATCGAGCTGAAACTTGGCACATAGTCTCGTTGCCAATGACAACACATTCTTTCAATTTTCAGCCCGCCCCCCCCTCCCCACCCCGCTCCAATATCCAAGTTTTCCTATTTTCCAAGGGGAAGTTAAAAGAAATATGATGTCACTGATTTCACGAAATAAAATTGTCGATGACTGGGTTAAATGAGATTATTTAAAAAAAAAAAAAAAAAAATATCGCAACTGTGTTTGGTGGGTGATAGTTTCTTTTTTTTCTTTCTTTTTTTCTGAAATAGTTGATAAAATAATTTTGCGGTGCAAAAGCGGGTGTAACATTAGAATATTAATATAATATAATAAATAATACATGTAACGAGATTTATTCAAATTAATTACACTTAATTAGAATAGATCATTATGATTATGAGCGCCTACTTTCACTATGCAAACCCCTTGGTGTGTTATAAATATTATGTTATTTTGGAAACCTCGACATATGGGTTTTTCCTGTCTGCGATTTGTTTCATGTGTTGAATCCTGCACATTACTGAACAGGTGATGATTTATATATATTTGGGGAGAAAAAGGTGGGGAGGGGGGGGGGTGGCTATAGAGATATTGGGATGAATGTCGAGATATATGCTTGTGTTTTGTTTATGTTTAAACATCGACTCATATGAGAATATGAACAAACAGACATGTATGTTTAGATTTTGATGTGGAACGAAAAACACGTTAATAAAGGGGAGGGGGTGAGGCGTACACGTTTAGGATGGTGAAACAGTGCAACGAAATGTGAATGATTAATTGCTATGCTTAGTGTGTTTTTCTACGCATATGTTTGTTGAAGGTTTATTTATTTAAAATACAATATAGCTTCATCGTGTAACCAAGGACTTCTTCTTCAAAAATAATTAAATACATTTATCTTGCTCTCCTTACTAAGGAAATACTCGCTCTATAGTTTAAGTTTACAGTATTGATTTTTTCGTATTCGATTACCAACCAAGTTCAGCGTAAGGAGTAAAAACAGGGGGTATGTCCCCGATGATTACAACGTAGCTAGAGACAATATGACGATAATTACGCTGAGAATATCGACAACATGATGATAGCCGAGACACAATATCGAACCATTCTATTACAGCGTAGACGCGGGTAGCGGTCGATATGTTTTGTGTAATATGTTGGGTATCGGTCTATCCCCCAGAATCATAACTGGAGTCGTCTGCTCGCGATCCCTATCATTCCCCAGGCGATTGTCCCGCCAAGCAGTTTTGATGGGTTCGCGTCTGAGTGTCACAACCATATGTTAACTGTTGTCACCGCAGGAGCCTTGTGCGATCGAGACCAGCGTTACACAACGTGGTCTACATGGCCACATAGGGTAACAGCGTATGCAAAGTTCTTAAAGGCAACGAAAATTTTGAAGAAAGGACCAGATTTAAAAAAAAAAAAATTAATAATTGTGTGTAAATATTGTTTGTTACTAGCTATCTTAACCGACTTGAATCGCGCAGGGACCCAGACTGCGACTCCGTGTCCCGGCTGCCGTCAAAACAGTAGACCGCCTGCTCTTTGGATGCCCTGAGAACGAAGCGGGGTCTGGAGGATCCAACACGGTGACCCGTGTTAATGATTTGATTTACGGCAATGCCCGCTTGATAAGGCCAGGTGGTCGGGGAAAATGGCCATGGTGATACGCAGAGTAGGCTCGATCCCACAAGAGAAAGCAATATAGCTATTATATATTGTTACGCGTTGCTATGGTTTCGAAAATGTAAACTAGCTTCAGTTTTGGCTCAACACTATTTTGCACAGGACTGAAACGCAGTATACAAAGACAAACGACACCAAAATGGAGAAACTTACAATATTAAATTTAATTATGCTAGTATGTCTATACAAATACAAATTCAAATATACAGAAACACAAAAAATGCCATATCAACTTATAGCACAGCAAGTGACAAGGTAGTCTACTAGAAAGATACAAATATTAATTTGCCCACACACATAAAAAGTACAATATTGCAATTATATTACGTGAGGAAATATGCAAATCTCTCTCTCTCTCTCTCTCTCTCTCTCTCTCTCTCTCTCTCTCTCTCTCTCTCGTCTAGGAAAGCTGCCAGCCTATATATAATGATAACTGAGAACGATCTAGTAAGGAATTTCTAGAAATAGCGTCACCTAATATCATTCTTTAGAACAAACAAAACGCATTCGAACGTAAACAGCCTTTTCCCAATCAAGGTAGGGGTGGGTATGGAGTGACACGGCACATTTACTCGCTGACGTCAAAGAAAAGCAAAACCGAGGATAGATCATTGGGGGGTTGCTAAAAATAGCTCTACGTTGAAGGGAAATTGGGCCAAGGCATCAGCTATAATATAACAATATTAACAACACGAAAGGGGGTCGAGGAGTTAAAATGAAATGTTAAATTGGGTCACAAACAAAATAGATTGAGAAACTCTATTGTAGACCTATTTTTTACCGCGCTTCCAGTCTCGGATCGTAAAATTATTAATATGGGGGGCTACTTGTTTGATGATGGTGAACACACGTGATTAGGAGTGTGGGGGGGGGGGGGTTAATGAACGATAAAATTAGCTGAAAGTGTAAAGCATTTTGATTATCTTACAACTGTTGGTACTGTTGATATTTGACACCAATTATTATAGTTTTTAACTGCTGTTACACTTGAGAGTCCACAGTTTTCCCACAAACGTAAATATTAGACTCTCGCCGTCTATAGTTGTCAGTTTGATCCGACTGAGAACTGTCGTGTTTTTCTGTCATTTCCTCAGGAGATAATTCGGCCGTGGCATTTCACTGGTCAGCCTGTCCTACATGTCTGTGGTGAAAGGAAATATTTACTCGGTTTTCAAAAGCCCTTCACGTGTCATGTTACATCATCACATCAATGATCAGGGATTTAGTACAGCACAATTTGGCTTGACCCCATATACCCGTCTTCTGAGAAGGAAAAAAAATAATCTCCTATTTTTGAAGCACTTCTTAAGTTGACGTCGTGGCAAGTTTTAACGGGATGTATCGAATTAAGCTTCAATTACAATCATTTTACGCGTTGTTTTTCACCGGAGAGTGTACCAACAGGAAATTTATGCTAAGCATCCCCAAAGCTACCCACGAATCAGTGGAAATTGTAAAGAACACTTTTCTAACCTCGAAGAACAACAAAGTGTATCCGTAAAGTACAGTCTGTATATGGGGCGCCAATACAAATCAATTTTTAAAGGACATTATGTATAGGGGGCACCCATACAAATTAATATTTACAGGACATTATCTATATGGGGCTCCAATACAAATCAATATTTACAGGACATTCTCTATATGGGGCTCCAATACAAATCAACATTTACAGGACATTATGTATATGGGGCTCCAATACAAATCAATATTTACAGGACATTCTCTATATGGGGCTCCAATACAAATCAACATTTACAGGACATTATGTGTAAGGGGCACAAATACAAATTAATATTTACAGGACATTCACCCTAATGAACGATCTTCTAAACATAGATGTCAGGATAAATGAGGTTTTGTGAACTTTGATTAAGAAATCCTCTTCAAATTTTATGAGGAGGAAGAATTGTAATTGATATTTTTCAAATGCCAACGAGTTCAGTCACTTGTTACTACTTTATTACTGAAGAGATTATCCTGGCCAGACGACTTGAATTTATACGGCTTAAAGTCGGCTAATGGCAGTGTCTGGTCCTTCTTTGAAATGTGGGTGTGTGGGGGTTGAAGTAGGGGAGAGTCGTAAATTACAAAATGACATTCCTGACATCAGTCACCAGCCAGTGCACATAGGTATCGAATATATTTTAGTCTGAGGATGTTATTATATGGGATTATATTATTATGTCAAATTATTCATTCATAAGTCAGGTTCTTTAAGGGTTGTTATTCCCCCCCCCCAGCTTTGAATGGCAAGAGTTGAGTCAGAGTACGTTGGTGATAAGCCTTTGACTGGACCAAGACACGCCACGCGATCGTTTTCTGCTGACCCCTTGAGGAAGTCTAACGTCGTTGAATGTGCTTTGAGAACCTTGTTTTCCCCGAGGTAGCGAAAAATCAATGGAAAGGGTTCAATGAATTACTTATGTATCTAAACACAGATGGCACTAAGGGTGTGTGTGGAGCAGGGGTGAACCACGGGTGGCACTAAGGGTGTGTGTAGCAGGGGTGAACCACGGGTGGCACTAAGGGTGTGTGGAGCAGGGGTGAACCACGGGTGGCACTAAGGGTGTGTGTGGAGCAGGGATGAACCACGGGTGGCACTAAGGGTGTGTGTGGAGCAGGGGTGAACCACGGGGGGCACTAAGGGGGTGTGTGTGGAGCAGGGGTGAACCACGGGTGGCACTAAGGGGGTGTGTGTGGAGCAGGGGTGAACCACGGGTGGCACTAAGGGGGTGTGTGTGGAGCAGGGGTGAACCACGGGTGGCACTAAGGGGGTGTGTGTGGAGCAGGGGTGAACCACGGGTGGCACTAAGGGGGTGTGTGTGGAGCAGGGGTGAACCACGGGTGGCACTAAGGGGGTGTGTGTGGAACGGGGGTGAACCACTGGTGGCACTAAAGGTGTGTGTGGAGCAGGGGTGAACCATGGGTGGCACTAAAGGTGTGTGTGGAGCAGGGGTGAACCACGGGTGGCATTAAGGGTGTGTGGAGTAGGGGGTGAAACACGGGTGGCACCAACCGGAGCAACAGGATTTACCACCAAAAAAAAAAAAAATCCATTATTTTAATTATATAATTTTAATTCTCTAATATACCACAAGACAAAATATTTACAATACTATTTATACCCTATCGGCAAATTTGTTTTTGTTGAAGTTCCAGTTTATCACTTATTTTATTTTATTTACAAAAACTAAATTGAATCCGGTTTATTTGCGAGCTTTATAATTTAATATGTTATGTCTTCATTCTTAGAGCAGTTCAAAATGCCTTGCTATCTCAGTTTCAAACTATCCAATTATAATATCATCTAAGCCTTTCCACCGCCACTCAATCAGTGCTTCTGGAATTTTGTTTGACGGGAAAACTGATCGACGGAAGTTTGGCGGAAAGGAAATTTCGTCGAACGGAAATGTCGTCGAACGGATATTTGGTCCAACGGAACTTTACGTAAACGCAACCTTGCGCGACACTTGGGTTGGAGGGGGGGGGGGTAGGCTGTATTCCTAAACAAAATAATATAATAGATACGTGTTTGGAGGCTAATTGTGTCTTTTTGGCCCTGTTGGAATTGAATCAAGATACATCCTAATGTCGTCGAACGGATATTTGGTCCAACGGAACTTTACGTAAACGCAACCTTGCGCGACACTTGGGTTGGGGGGGGGGGGGGTAGGCTGTATTCCTAAACAAAATTATATAATAGATACGTGTTTGGAGGCTAATTGTGTCTCTTTGGCCCTGTTGGAAGTGAATCAAGATACATCCCTGCCGTTACTGCACCACTCTCGTCATGCGTCTGCCACCTTAATGCCCACAGTCAACCCCGACTCCATGTTTAAGATAGTTCCCGTGACGCAGCGCCGAGTGACGACCAAGGCAGCCAAACAGAATTAGTCCGATTCATAAAATTTGGCCTTGGTCCTTTTTTTTCTTCTTTCTTTCCATTTTATCCTGGCTCCTCGAAATCCTGGTAGCGACCTAACTGCTTCCTCGTCAGTGTTACTCAAAACTAATTCTGCAATTACGGGAGACTGAACACGGCAGTCCTCACTCTAGGGCGACTTTTCTTTCTTTTTTTTTTCCTAATAAAGCCGTCCTCTCATCTCGACATCTCGCTCAAATACAACATCTCGCTCAAATACAACATCTCGCTCAAATACAACATCTCGCTCAAATACAACATCTCGCTCAAATACAACATCTCGCTCAAATACAACCTCTCGCTCAAATACAACCTCTCGCTCAAATACAACATCTCGCTCAAATACAACATCTCGCTCAAATACAACATCTCGCTAAAATACAACATCTCGCTCAAATACAACCTCTCGCTCAAATACAACCTCTCGCTCAAATACAACATCTCGCTCAAATACAACATCTGGCTCAAATACAACCTCTCGCTCAAATACAACATCTCGCGCAAATACAACATCTCGCTCAAATACAACATCTCGCTCAAATACAACATCTTGCGACAAGGCTCGAGCCGACAAGAAAATAATTATTTCACTTAAAAAATAATTTAAAAAATCGGTGAATTTTTTCTTAAAGTCGGGTGAGGGTTGAGGGTTGGGGGGTGGGGGTGGAGGTAAATTTGAGTCATTGACAGGGTTGATTTAAAAAGTTGTCGACTGAGGAGTTCAACTTTCAAGTGACGGAATTAATTGGATAGTCAAAAAGTTACGACACGGTGGAGAATGGCCATTTCGAAATTTTAATCAGACTCTTGAGAGGAGGAACTCCCGCTACCGGCCAAGAGGACTATTCTTGGGTTTAAACGGCTGGGCCGCGAAGTGATTAAAAGTCAGGTTTATAATTTGATGGTAAGCTCTCCAGTTCGGTGTGACAGAGGGAGTGAGAGCCCCAACGCACCCTACCCCTCCCCCCACACACACAAATCGTGCCAGATTTTTAGGACGTCTTCTAACTGGACTGGGGAAAAAAAGACTGGTAAAAAATGGGGGAGGGGGAATTGGGTGGGGGGCCGAATATAAATTAAGTTGGAGGGGAAAGGAAAACAGAGAGGTTATTCGGTTTTTCCCCAGTGAAATTGAAGAAACTGATTCTCGCTCAAGTGCATTTAGGTGCGTGGTGCAGCGAAACTTCAACTGTTCTGGTCACGGTGGTAAGGTCACTGACATACCACAGAGCCGCCATTACGAATGAAATTTAAAGTTGGCGTAACTATCGGTGGGGGGGGGAAGGGGGGGTATGGACGGTGTCATCTAAAATGGTCAAGGGTTTTTTTTAAGGAAATACGTTTTCGTGCGTTTAAATAAAATTCAAAGTACCTGACATTGAACAATTTGGAATGTTCATGGGGCATGGGGTATGGGGCAAGGGGTATCTTTTCAAAGTTTCTACCTAAAACAACCTCATCATCAGCTTCTATTTTGTTTTACTACTATAAACGGCTGTGTGAACTCATAAATTATAATACTTTATTCATGGATAATAACATTATACTCCCGTATGCATGGATCATATCATTATACTCCCTTATTCATGGATCGTAACATTATACTCGCTTATTCATGGATCATAACATTATACTCCCTTATTCATGGATCATAACATTATACTCCCTTATTCATGGATCATAACATTATACTCCCTTGTTCGTGGATCATAACATTATACTCCCGTATGCATGGATCATAATATTATACTCCCTCATTCATGGATATAATATATATTTAATGTGATATTTAGACAGAGAATGAGCTTTTGAAAACTTTCAGGACTCGAATGTTCTGTTGATATCCAAATTATATATATGTATATATATTTATATATATATATTTATATATTCTCAAAATAATAATCTGGGATGTAGTTTAATAAATAATAGCAGTTCAAAAGGGTAAAGAGATTCAACTGCCCCCCCCCCCAACCCCTCACCCCCACGCCATTCCCTTACATAAAGTGACACACAATTTATTTTTAATTTATTTTGTTTTATTAGTTCAGTCTTCAATGGAAACAAAAATGATCTCACCACAGGCCCTTGTGTAACGAACTTTATTTAAGACAGCATTTTAATTTAATGTAACTTTTTTCTTTGTTTCCCTGAAAACTCCACCTGCTGAAATAAGTTGCGACTTCACGGATCGAACGAATAAAAAAAAATAAAAAAAAGCAATAAATCATTGCATCCTTGTACTGATGAAAAGTTAACAACTGTCGAACGAAGATGGCTGGGCGGGGGGGGGGG
>CAXITT010000149.1:1253813-1270237 GCA_964033795.1 Lymnaea stagnalis | reverse complement strand
GGGGGGGGGGGGGGGGGGGGGGGGGCACAGAAATAAACACTAGGGACATCCACTGAAAGTTGTTTTACTACAATAATATCATCGCCGTTAGATGGACATCCGGTCCACACGGGCGAGTCAACGGAAAAAGGGGGGGGGGGAAGCACATACAGAAACACTAGGGACATCCACTGACAGCTGTTTTACTACAATGATCTCCATACCATTAGATGGCCATCAGGACCACACGGGGCGAGTCAACGGAAGAGGCAAAAACAAGATGGCGACCTACGGGGACGAGGTTCGCTGACAGCCAGAGCAAGAGAATGTGGTCCTGCTGGGTCCTGGAATTAGTATCACCATTTGTTTCCTAAATTGGAATCGGCAATCTCCACATCCGTTTACGCTGGCAATCTGGCATATTCTTTGAGGGAAGAGTGGTTGCATCTGGCATGGGAACACGCCGGTCAATTTTATTTTATTTAAAACACTTTTGAGCATTTTTAAACTAATTTTATTTTAAAATGCACACAAATTTAAGAATTTAGCATCTACCAATTACAATTTTGTTCGTTCTCTCTCTCTCTCCCTCGCCCACCCCCTCTCTCTCTCTCTCTCTCTCTCTCTCTCTCTCTCTCTCTCTCTCTCTGTCCTTTCCCCCTCTCTCTCTCTCTCTCTCTCTCTCTCTCTTCTTCTTCTTCTTCGTGTGTTAATGGCAAAATCATCGTTTTATTTTAAAATGCACACACATATAAGAATTTAGCATCTACCCATTACAATTTTGTTCGTTCTCTCTCTCTCTCCCTCGCCCCCCCCCTCTCTCTCTCTCTCTCTCTCTCTCTCTCTCTCTCTCTCTCTCTCTCTCTCTGTCCTTTCCCCCACTCTCTCTCTCTCTCTCTCTCTCTCTCTTCTTCTTCTTCTTCGTGTGTTAATGGCAAAATCATCGGAAGGCTAAATGACCCACTTCCCGTCATCCTATCGAAATGAAACATAGCACATAGACACGATGGTGGTTAAAATACATTCTTTCAAAGTTTCAGCACCAGCCCCACTCCACCAACCCACTCCTTTTTAAAAGGTGGGGAGCGGGGGAGGGGGAGAGGGGGGAATATGTATTCAACGAGCGCGTGTTTTCGTTATGGAGATTAACTGTGTAGCTGCTGCTGCCGAGTGCTTTTTATTTGTGACGTATTTGGTATTTTTGAAGGAAGGAATGGAAGGAATTTGAAACGTGTTCTCGCCAGAAATTCAACCATTTACATCACTGCTTCCTTGATCAACGACAAATCACGTACAGTTACACATGATATATTCAAACAAAAAATGCATGTCAATATCTATTCGTAACATTTTTGTTTTAGGGGTTGTTCAATTCGAAGACAGGTGCATTTTTGGGGGGAGGGGGTGGGGGTGGGGGGGGGGAGGGGCAAGAAAAATAAAAATGATAGGCATGTCTTAAAATAAAGCACACCTTTCTTCTTAAGTAATTGAGAAACTATGCTTCTGATGCCGCGCATAATTGAATCTTCGCCTGTTGATGTTGCTATGTGAATGCTAGCGTGTTTCGTCAAGCGTTCATGGTTTTCTTTTGACTTTTTTTTTTTTTTTTTTTTTTTTTTTTTTTTTTATAATTTTTTTGGTTCTATATTTCAGAAATTTTAACGGTGTGTGCCGTCATTAAATGAAGTTAACATGGAAATAGATTTTAAATCTTCGCCGCATCGGTGATTTGGCGAGTTGACCGTTTTATCGAATTAATCAGACGGGAATAGAACCATAGGTTTTCTTAAAAGGGGTGGGTGGGGTGGGTGTGGGGGAGGTGGAGTGTGGGCGTATGTTTTATATTTAGATATTCCTATTTAGCAGAAAATAAAAACGCCTCATTTATTTCTTGACTGCGGTGAGAGAGCCAAAGAGAGGCGACTTCGTGTCTTTTGGTTAAATTTTCCCGAGTCACGTGCCTAGCTAGAAGACACATAATAATAATGATAATAAATTTCAAAAGCACGCTTCATCACTTATTAAGGCTCTAAGCGCGGTACAAAGCCAACCATATATGACACATTATATTCTTCCAAAAATAAAATACAAAGCGCAACAATACGAAATCTACGTCGAGAAATATGAGCTGGTTGGAAACAGGGAGGTAGACAACATCCCCCCAGCTGGTGAGTGCGAAAAAAGAAGTGCTTTTAACTTAGTTTTGGATGACTGCAGTGTCAGGCTGTTTCTGAGAGCGACCGGAAGGGCGTTCCAGATTCTTGGGCCAGCAAAAATGAAAGTGCGCCTTCCGTAGGTCTCAAGGCGGACTCGCGGTATCCAGAGTTTGCCACTATCGGATGAGCGGAGTGATCTTGTGGGTACACAAGGCGTCATGAGCGCGTTGAGATAGGAAAGGCGCCAATTCATGCAAGCAGCGGCAGCGCAGAGTTGCAATTGTGTACACTCTGCGAGCGCGGACCGGCAGCCAATGCAGCTCTCTCAGAGGTGTTTTCGCACGGTCAAATTTGCATTTTCATAGAACAATACGAGCCGCATTATTCTGTGCTTTTAGAATTTTATCTAGGACCGTATCCGAAAAAACTCAGCATGATAGCATTGCAGTAGTTCATGCGTGATAGCGCGAATGCAGACATCAGCCTCTTTGATGCATCAAATGTTTAAAAAGGTCTGATATGACTAATTCTGCGAAGCTCTAAAAAAATTACCTTGCGAAGCATGTTAATGTGATTTTCCATAGATAGCGTTGTTTCTAGCTCAGGGGTCTCAAACTCGCGGCCCGCGGGCCATTTGCGGCCCGCAAGACGTTAATTTGCGGCCTAGTACATGACAGAAAGGTTTCGTGTTAATGCGGATGGCGCGTTTTCCCCATTCTCATATCTAAAATGTGACCTTCTGCGACGGTTTCAGTCTAATCTCACCGACTAGTCTAATTATGATTTTTATGATGTTTGTACATATTTGTACTTTGATTATAATGGTAAGAAAGGTTTTAAAATTGGAATAAATATTTATTTTATAGCATTGTATGATAAAAACATGGCCAAAATGCAGTTTTGAAAAAAAGTTTTTAAAAGTCACGTGGTGGGTACTGCACCACCAAAATTGTGTAAATCGTAGCAATCGGATATAGTATCAAAGAATCCCTAATAAAATTGACTCTAGTCTTTAAGTGAGGGAGATTCCGAGCCTGTGAGCTTGGTCACTTTCAAAATAGGATTAGTCAAATAGACCTTTTCTATGATAAAAAAAAACAAAATTCAATCTCCCTACAATAGCGGCTTCCTTCGCATCAATAATTCGTAAATAGGTCTTTCCTACTTTTTGAACGCGTTTTAGCATTTAAAAACTTAATGAAGAAGAATGGGGTGGTTGTTCCTGTACTAAGTGATCTCGAATGGCTCATGGACTTGGTTTTTCTTGTTGACATTACACACAGGAGCTGAATAGACTCAACAAGTAGTTACAAGAGCAGGGGTTTCTTGTCAGTGTTGCCTCTGACAATGTCATGCCATTCTGCACAAAATTTGTGTTATCGTTCTCAGAAAAACCTCCGCCATTTCCCAACAACTTAAGTAATCAGGAACTCGGGCATACCACGCAGTAGAAAGTGTACTGATGCCATTGCAAAGCTACAGGAAGAATTTGATCACATATGTTTAGACTTCAGAACACACACATCCCTTTTTCAACTTTTTGTTGACACTTTCTCCTTTAATGTGGAAGATGCGCCCAACCCCCCTTTTTGGATGTTTGTTTGCGCTTCAAATAGAGCTGATTGATCTTCAATACAATTCTAATTTCAGGGAAGTGAATGGAAAAACCGACAAACATGGACAATTGATGAGAGCATTGACCTCCACCTTCACTGAGATTTCCAGGTTTTTCAAGCCGATCATGTCTTTTTGGGAATACGTATCAGTGTGAAAAGCTCTTTTCCACTATGAACTTTAACGTCAAAATTCAGGGTAAACTTACTGATAAGCATCTTGAAGCTATACTCAGGGTCTATGTTGCATCCTCACTCAAGCCACAGTTTCTCAGCTGTGTAAGAAGAAACGCTGCCAGGTTTTTGGCAACAATGAATAGGAGTAAGAAAGTGAAGCCTTATTCATAAGAACCCTTAATTTTTTCTATGTGTTATTCATAAAGGTTGAGCAGATTGTAACAGTTTTACTTTAATGAATTCGTAATCTTGTGTGTGTGTGTGTATGTGTGTGTTAGTGTGTGGAATACTTGATGCTGCCAAGTTCAAACAGACTCTACCTCCTGCGGCTCCCGGATGATTTGAGTTTGAGACTCCTGGTCTTAGTAGACACCCAGGTTTTCCACTGTTTGAGCAAACTCAATCTGCACACCTGAGAGAGTAATTCATGGTGTGTTATTTACAGATTTTTTGCATCTGAGCGGTAGCAATGGGGATCATCTCGGTTTTTTCATTGTTCAATTTGAGCTTGTTCATGGTCATACAGTGCTTAACTGACTCCATTGTCTTCTGTGTCATACTAAGAAGCTGAGGGAACTGAGTGGGGATCACGGACGGCTGAAGTTGGGTATAATCCGCGAACATATGATATAGCATGTCAAACTGCTTCATCACTGCACTCAGGGGCTGAACGTACATAGTCAAAAACACCGGGCCTAGGACCGAGCCCTGGGACTCTCCGAACTCGATAATAAATTGATTCGATGTCAAGCCGTTTGCTATAACGGATTGGACCCGATTTTTCAGATACGAGCGGGAACCATCTCAGGACAGTATCGGTGAAACCGACCGTTTTCTGCAGACGTTGGAGAAATATGCTGTGGTCAAGCGTATGGAACGCTACTGATAAATAAAAAAAACGACAAAAGGGATACATTGCCCTAATCACAAGACGAACGACAGCAGGTCATTTACGACGCGCAAAAAGGCTGTCTCACTAGAGTGGTGCGCCCTGTATGCTGACTGGAAAGGCTCAATCACGTCACACTGAGTGAGATGAGCCAAAAGTTGGCGGAGAACGACTGCCTCTAAGATTTTGGATGCAAATGGTAGATTAGAGACGGGGTGATAATTTTCCTACACATTTGGGGTCGAGATTTGCTTTCTTTAGCAGTGGAGTTACAACCGCCTCTTTCAATGAGGATGGAACAATAACAGTTTGAAAAGACTGATTTATGATACTAGTTATGATAGGGACTATTTTATCCAAACATTCGTACAACAGCCCTTCCGGAAGAAGGTCGAGCTAACAAATTTTTTTGGGTGTCAACCAGGATTTTCTTCACATCCGATTCAGTGACCTCCACTAATTCGCTCATAGGAGATCCGTTAACCGGCGAGAATTCGAGAGCATCGGGGCTAATGTCAAGTCTCGCCCTGGTATTCGTAACCTTCATATTATAGAACTCATTTGGAGCGTCTGGCAGCTCACCTACAGCAATGTTATTTAGAAACGATGTGTCCTTCTGTTTACAGGTCAGCTGACCCACAATACGAAATAAGTCCCTTTTTGAGCTGCAATCTACGATCTGGTGACTGACATGTTCAGTCCTAGCTGCAAGGACCAACTTCTTAATTCGTTCCTTGTGATCAACAAAGATTTGTCAGTGCACGGTCAAGTCAGGCTTCCGCCATTGGCGTTCTGCACGTCGCTGCTTCTGCATCGCGTCCTTTATTTCTGGTGTGATCCATGGGGCGGAAGGGCGGTCCGTAACGCGCCTTGCGGACAGAGGTGCATGTTTGTCTGAGATGACTCTAAGCGCACTGTTGTAGGCTGTCGCAGGATCTTCTTCACTGCACCTGAGGCGGCGACGTCACGTCTGAAGGCCACTAGATCTATCTTTCGCAGGTCACGGGATGAAACTGTGCGCAGAAGGCACCCTGGCTTCCTTGAGCAAAGTTAAAGGTTACTGGGAAATGATCAGTGTGTCCTCAATAATGAGGTCGCGAATCATAGTTGCATGGCGCTCTCTGACAATTCGCCAATCTAGGATGTGACCCCCGCCTCTGTGTCGGGACACTGACGAGCCGAGTCATACCGTGTGTGTCAAGAGCCCGATTTCAGAGTCTTCACATAGCTGTCGGTGGTGGAATCAAAATTGCAGTTTGTGTCGCCGATTATGATGACGCTGTTGTTGGTGGATCAGCGCAGTCCAATAATAACTGATTCTGATTCAAACTAATATAAGTGTGTGAGTTTTTTTATTTTATTTAAATAATTCAATTCTGTGGCAATGGAAGGAAAGTGCGGGGGAGGGGCGGTTCATCCCGGTCGGGGGGGGGGGGGGGGGGTGTTTTTTTTTTTTTTTCGTATATAGGTATGGAATTTTCGACCACCTGCAGAGTTGTTTCTTGTCTATTTTGATCAATAAATATATTGCCCACCCGGATGGCACTAACCCTAGCCACGCCACTGTATAAATTGAATGATGTCACAAAGAATTTTTATTTTCTAAAAGTTACCTGGAATTTTTTACATGCACAATCATAATGTGTTACTGAAGACGTTTCAACTGGACAGAAAACGAATTCGAAGCCAGCGTTCCTAGCAATGCAAAATGTCTGCCAACTGTGAGAGAATACCGAGTGGCACTTGCCTCGCAATTAACTCTCCTAAATATTGAGCTTAACATTGTTCAACGGGGAAGAATTCTGATGATTCCTTTCTTTTCACGGGTGTTTGATAACATAGACCGATGATGTGTGTGTATTTGTGTGTGTGAATGTTTGTGTGTGGGTGAGAGAGAGTATTTGGGTTTGTGTGTGTGAATGTTTGTGTGTGTGTGAGAGAGAGTATTTGGGTTTGTGTGTGTGAATGTTTGTGTGTGTGTGAGAGAGAGTATCTGGGTTTGTGTGTGTGAATGTTTGTGTGTGTGTGAGAGAGAGTATCTGGGTTTGTGTGTGTGAATGTTTGTGTGTGTGTGAGAGAGAGTATCTGGGTTTGTGTGTGTGAATGTTTGTGTGTGTGTGAGAGAGTATCTGGGTTTGTGTGTGTGAATGTTTGTGTGTGTGTGAGAGAGTATCTGGGTTTGTGTGTGTGAATGTGTGTGTGTGTGTGAGAGAGTATCTGGGTTTGTGTGTGTGAATGTTTGTGTGTGTGTGAGAGTATCTGGGTTTGTGTGTGTGAATGTGTGTGTGTGTGTGAGAGAGTATCTGGGTTTGTGTGTGTGAATGTTTGTGTGTGTGTGAGAGAGTATCTGGGTTTGTGTGTGTGAATGTTTGTGTGTGTGTGAGAGAGTATCTGGGTTTGTGTGTGTGAATGTGTGTGTGTGTGTGAGAGAGTATCTGGGTTTGTGTGTGTGAATGTTTGTGTGTGTGTGTGAGAGTATCTGGGTTTGTGTGTGTGAATGTGTGTGTGTGTGTGAGAGAGTATCTGGGTTTGTGTGTGTAATTGAGCGTGTGCGAGGGTGTGAGTTTCTTTGGAAGAGTTTTTTTAATTATTAGTGGATGTCGGGGGTAGAGGGGTTGCACCGTTTTATTTGACCCACTTTTTTTGTGTCCGTTTTAAATTTAACTTTTAACAGAAATGCAAATCAATTAATTTCAAAAAAAGCATTTTTTTTTTACATCGGTTCCCTCCCCACTTTCACTGTATTTCAAATGGAGATGTGACTCTCATATTGAATATGTCATTTTTTTTTACAAGACGTTAAATATGCACATAATTCCGTAGGTGTCTAGACTTGAAATGATGATTTCTGTACTAGTTAGAATCATGAAAAGACGACGGTCCATCTTGAACTACGACCAACGTCTGGTGGTTCATTTCTTATGTGAGGTGAAATCAGTGCTGGCGAAAAAGTTCGCCGCGACACAGCCGTATGTCATCTGCACAGAGTAGGTGTATGTTGCCCAAAAAATCACACATATCGAAATTCACGCATTTTTATATCCTTTATATAAACTTCACTCTTGCTCTTATTTGGATGGCTGGCTGGCTAATTCTTTGGACTGCTAATTGACCCACTTCCCGTCAACCTATCGAGCTGAAACGTAGCACATTGACTCGTCGCCAATGACAACACAGTCTTTCAGCTTTTTGAGCCCCAACCCCAAAAATCAGTTCCTTCTGTTTTTCAAAGGGAAAATGAAGTGAAATTCCCGAAACCATCATTAAATAAGATTTTTTTGTGTTTTGTTTTGTTGCTCTTAAATATCGTAAGTGCGTATGGTGCGTAATATCTTTTTTTGTTTTGTCTGAAATAGTTGTGGAAATAAATCTGCAGTGTAAAAGCGGATGGGTCGGTCATTAAAATAGTAATAAAGTTCAGGGGTGTGAAAACAAATGGGAGTTTGCGAGCCGTGGGGGAGAGGGGGCACTAATTTGTTTCGATTCCTATAAAGTTCGCTACTTGTGTGCATGTTTTGTCAACTTTTCAGCCCCCACCCCCATTGCTAGGTGTTACACTTTATAAAGGATTTATACGAAAGACTTTGGTTTAGGGGGTTAATTATTAAATCCTCCATATTGACTTCGCTTTCGTTCGTGGGTGATTTGCTGACAGGCTTGCGAAATTTTCGGGTTGCTAATTGACCCACTTCCAGGCATTTTACCGAACTGAAACTTGGTACATAGACTCGTTGCCGACGACAACACAATGTGTCAAATTTGAAGCCCCAAACCCTCCCCCCCCCCCAAATCATTTTTTCCCCCTGTTTTTCAAGGGGAAAATAAAGGAACTCTGATTTTGCCAAACGCAAGTCCCAATAACTGCGCTAAATTATGTTTATTTAATCTCGTGAATGCGTTTGAAGCGTAATATTTTCTTTTGTTTTTCTGAAAAAGTTCGTGAAACTAATCTACGGTGTAAAAGTAAAACGGGCGGATCATTAGAATATTAATGCAGTTCGGAGGCGTGAAAAAAATGCGATTGCCAGCCTAGTTGGGTGGGGGGGGGGGGCATTAATTGGGATTCTCATATTATGAAGTGCGTGAATTGAGACGTATTGGTTTTTATACGTTTTATTTATTATTGAAGAAAAAGAGAATTTACAATCCTGCACATATTTTCCAATTAGTAGATTTTCCCATTTTATTGTTCGTCTTTCACACGTGAAGATCACCAAGTCAATGAAGATGACCAAAAGGCAATGAAGATGAACTAGGCAATGAAGATGACCAAAAAGCAATGAAGATGAGCAAAATGTAGTGAAGATGACTAAAAGGCAGTGAAGATGGCAAAGGCAATGAAGATCACAAAGGCAATGAAGATCACCAAAGCAATAAAGATCACCAAGGCAATGAAGAGCAACAAAGGCAATGAAGATCGTCAAGGCAATGAAGATGACCAAGACAATTAAGATGACAAAGGCGATGAAGATGACCAACAGGCAATGAAGATGATCAAAAGGCAAAGAAGATGACCAAAAGGCAATGAAGATGAGCAAAAGGTAGTGAAGATGACCAAAAGGCAGTGAAGATGGCAAAGGCAATGAAGATCACTAAAGCAATAAAGATCACCAAGGCAATGAAGATCATCAAGAATGAAGATAACCAAAAGGCAATGAAGATGACCAAGGAAATGAAGATGACCAAGGTAATGAAGATGACCAAGGAAGTAGAAGACCAAAAGGCAATGAAGATGTCCAAGGCAATGAAGATGTCCAAGGTAATGAAAATGTCCAAGACAATGAAGATGACCAAGGATGTAGAAGACCAAAAGGCAATGAATATGTCCATGGCAATGAAGATGACCAAAAGTCAATGAAGATTTCCAAGGCAATGAAGAAGTCCAAGGCAATGAAGATGTCCAAGGCACTGAAGATGTCCAAGGCAATGAAGATTTCTAAGGCAATGAAGATGTCCAAGGCAATGAAGATATCCAGTTTTCGACTGAAACTGACTTAGACTCTCGGCCGTCCGGCCGAAGTGACTGAGGTTTTCGGTCATCTAATTCTCAGCAAAAGCGATATGTATCAACAAACTAAGCGACATTTAAGAAAAAACTAAACGTTCTTTAAGAACAAATTAGCGAGCTTTAAGAACAAACTAAAAGATCTTTAAAAACAAATAAAGTGATCTTTAAAAACAAATAAAGCGATCTTTAAGAACAAATTAAGTGATCTTTGAGAACAAACTAAACGATATTTAACAACAAACTAAACGACATTGAAGAACAAACAACACGATTTTTAAAACAAACTAAACGATCTTAAAGAACAAACTAAGCGATTTTTAAGAATGAACTAAATGATCTTTAAGAACAAAACAAATTATCTTTAATATTAAACTAAATGATTTGTTAGAATAAACTAAGCGATCTTTAACAGAAAACTAAATGTTCTTTAGGAACAAACTAAAAGATCTTTAAGAACAAACTAATCGATCTTTATGAAAAAACTAAGTGATTTTTAATAACAAACTAAAAGACCTATACAAACAAACTAAATGATCTTTAAGAACAAACGGAATGATCTTAAGAACAACTAAGTGATATTTAAGAACAAAATCAATGATCTTTAAGAACAAATTAAACGATCTTTTAATAACACAAACTAAGCGATCTTTAAGAAAAAAAAACTAAAATATCTTTAAACAAAAACTAAGCGATCTTTAAGAACAAACTAAGCGATCTTTAAGAACAAACTAAGCGATCTTAAAAAACAAAATAACGATTTTTAACAACAAACTAAGCGATCTTTATGAACAAACTAACCGATCTTTAAGAACAAGATGTTATATTAGATGTTTATTTATTAATATTCACGATTATCTCATTTTTTATAAAAAGAATGTAAATATTTAAACTTTCCCCCATCATTTTCGATGTATGCAGAATGTATGCGGGAACGAATTTCAAAATATCTAAATATTTTGTTTTCGGTTTCGGCTTCGGTTTCGGCCGAAAGTCATTTTTAAACTTTCGACCTATTTTCGACTTCGGCCGAAATCAGAAAATCACTTTCGGTCGGTCTCTAGACCAGGGCAATGAAGATGTCAAAGGCAATGACGAAGACCAAGATAATGAAGATTTCCAAGGCAATGAAGATGCCCAAGGCAATTAATATGTCCAAGGCAATGAGGATGTCAAAGGCAATGAAGATGTCCAAGGCAATGAAGATCACAAGGCAATTTTCGATTTGATAAGTAGCCTTGACTTCAGCTATATTTTGTTTAAAGTGAAGGAGATTCGCTCCATTCGTCAGCCTCACTCTCTGGTCCTTGCCTATATGATCCAATGGCAAGACTTAGTTAAGACGACTGCAAAAATACCAGGATACATTAGATGACCAGCAGTGTGTGTTTCTTTTTGTTTCACTGTGCTACGTTCTACGGCACACGATTTGTCCGAATTTTCATTAATTTCACCGTGTTGTCTTCTCTTAAATGGATAACCATCCAAGATTAACGAGTCCCATCCACAAGGGGTGCTGGTGATGTTACTATTTCAGTCTTGGTGTTTTTAAGGCATTGACTCAGTTTAGACCGTTCGGCCGACCAGCAGATTTTCTCATAGATAACAATCACGTGCATCTTATTGAACAAAGAATGCAATGTTATTTTTTAAACCCAAAAGAATGAAAAGCGTGTTAAATCGTGCACACACTCGTGACCTTATCAAACTTTATTTTGTGTTTCCATGTGTTTTATGAATAAGCTAGTTGACCCCCCCCCCCAGTCTACTGGTCAAACTATTACACTGTGTCACGATATTATTTACGTGTAAAAAGGTGTGTCACCACCATAAAGCGTTGGTGTGTTACCACCTATAAGACTTGGAGTGTCGCCACCATGAAGAGTTGGTGTGTCGCCACCGTAAAGAGTTGGTGTGTCGCTACCATGAAAAGTTGGTGTGTCGCCACCATGAAGAGTTGGTGTGTCGCCACCATGAAAAGTTGGTGTGTCGCCACCATGAAGAGTTGGTGTGTCGCCACCATGAAAAGTTGGTATGTCGCCACCGTAAAGAGTTGGTGTATCGCCACCATGAAAAGTTGGTGTGTCGCCACTATGAAAATTGACTATATAAAAAAAACAGCCACTCACCACTCCAGATTTATATGAATCCAAAAAAAAATCAAACACACATAGCCTTGCTGCTCATTTCATTATTATTTCTTCCCCATTCACGTAAAGATCCCCTTGCGTAATACTCTAAATTGTGTATCCTGTGCCGTGGGTGCAGGTGAAAAAGTGGCATGGTAAGCACCTCCTCCTCCCCCCCCCAACCCCGTATTTACTATTGGTATTTCTCCTATACATGTATTTCTGCAAAAAAATAAAATTGAATGTGATAGTAGAAAAATATTGAAACGGGAAAAAAAAAAAAATAAATGTTCAACATCTCCGTGGACTTTCAGTATACCTCCAAATACCTCATGGCAATAGTACTTTATAAACCTATGACAGTGGAAAATCCGGGGTTTTCACGCTCCTCTGTGGAACTGGTAAAATTAAGCGCCCCTTAATTTAGGGTGCTACGGGCCAATGCCCCTTTCGCCAGGCCCCGTCCTCCGCGCCCCCCCCCTTTCCTTTTCGCTCGGGCCTGATAAGCAATTGTGAATTTTGATAAGTAAACATTTATAAATTTCTCTTTATTTTGGTGAATCTAATGATTTTTTTATTGACTTTTTTTTTTCGACCACCAAACCCTCACCATTGTAATCCTGCCAATTACGTCTCGCCCAAAGCATTTACCTCCCTTATACAATGGTGGAGCACTTAGTTACGCCCCCCCCCTCCCAGAACCCTCTTCCTCCACCGTGCAAGCGTTTACAGCAGTCCTAACAGCACGCAATCCGGGAGGGCAGCAACACCGAACTGAACCTTCCCTTGTGTTTAGATGAACTGCGGTCTCCCAAATAATTAATGGAGAATAAAAAAAGTTTAGAAAAAAACTAGTTTTTTTTTTTTAAATATGCGAAGAAAAATGTGGTGAAAATGATAGGTGATTGACAAATTAAACTAATAGATGGGGCTTTGTATCGAGAGACAGGCAGAGATAGGGCGAGAGAGAGAGAGAGAGAGAGAGAGAGAGAGAGAGAGAGAGAGGGGAGGAGATTAAAGAGAGTAAGAAAGATTTCGCGGGAGACGGTGTGAGAGAGATAAAGAAAGAGAGAGAGTGAGAGGTATGGATATATATCTAGAGAGAGGGATGAGAGACAGGGAGAGAGAGGGAGAGAGAGAGAGAGAGAGAGAGAGAGAGAGAGAGAGAGAGAGAGGGGAGGAGATTAAAGAGATTAAGAAAGATTTCGCGGAAGACGTTGTGAAAGAGATTAAGAAAGAGATAGAGTAAGAGGTATGGATAAATATCTAGAAAGAGGGATAAGTGTTTCAGAATAACCATAGACAACCTAAGTCATAGGTATTTTTAGCAATGCTTAAAGAAAGATAATTAATTATAAATGTGTATAAAAAAATTGATTTGAAAATATTTAAGAAAAGCGATGCAAAATATAAACAGAAACAGAAAATAATTACAGACCAGGTGATAACTGTAATCTTTTCAATGGCGTCCCGTCCAAGATCGGGGTCCAGCGCCAGCATGTCATACCGAGCGTATCCGGAAATTTGATCGAAAGAAATTTCGTCGACTGTAAATTGATCGACGGTAATTTGATCGAACTGAAATTTAGTCGAATCTTTTGTGTCTATTTTTGCATTTAAAATTTTGCTTCAAATTTCTTTTTGAACGCATTATTTTGTTTTACTATATAGTATAGTTCGCTCGAAACGAAATTCGACGAAAATTTTAACGTGTGAACTGAAAAAAAAAGATTCGACCAAATTTCCGTTCGATCAAATTACCGTCGATCAATTTACAGTCGACGAAATTTCTTTCGATCAAATTTCCGGTAACCCATACCGAGGAATGAGCGATTCAGCAAAAAGGTTTGTCCAGTGGGAAGAGCCGAGTACGTCACCAACTCAGGCTATAATTAGACTAAGCTGCTGGGCATTACGCAGAACTGTATCGCTATTCGAAGGTTTAAACGAATTAATTTACCGATCACTCAATTTAAATCGATTACAATTCGTCAAAAAAAAAATTATACTCGGTTATCCTACCGTATCGATACGATTATTTATACCCAATTAGAAGGTCAAATGAAATCGATATTGCTCTGTATACCCCAATTGGAGTCAAATTGAGCTGATATCGCTCTGAGTCCTCAACCAGGGTCAAATGCAATCGGTGCGTTACTGAGATCTGATTCCGACATCCAGCAAGAAAATCCAACTCCTCGAATCCGGCTTTTGGCAGCCTTGGGCGAAACACAGCTGCGTGGGGTGGTCTCGAAACACAGCTGCGTGGGGTGGTCTCGAAACACAGCTGCGTGGGGGGGGGGTCTCGAAACAAAGCTGAGTGGGGTTGTCTCGAAACACAGATGCGTGGGGGGAGGATGTCTCGAAACACAGCTGCGTGGGGGGGGGGGTCTCGAAACAAAGCTGAGTGGGATTGTCTCGAAACACAGCTGCGTGGGGTAGTCTCGAAACACAGCTGCGTGGGGTGGGTTCGAAACACAGCTGCGTGGGGTGGTCTTGAAACACAGCTGCGCGGAATCGTCTCGGAAATATAATAAACACCGGGCGTGGGAAACACTGATCTGAAATAAACAATTGGATTTTTTCCCCCCGTTTTTTTTACAAAAGATTACCCCCACCCTACCCCACCACCCCACACAGTAATCTTCAGCAGAAGAAGAAGAAGAAGAAGAAGAAAGGGGAGAGAACCGCATTAAGTATCAACCGGTGAGACAATACGACTTGGGGAAAAGATCGCCAGATGTAAATATGAAATGGATGGTCTGAGGGAAAAAAACAAGATTAAACTTAAACAGTGGGGTTGGGGTGGGGGTGGGGTGGGGGCCCTCACTGTGGGCTGAACTGTGATTTATGAAAACGTATGCAGTCGTGTTTACAAACCGGCGAGCGTTGTTGTAGTTGTAGGTTTATAAATAGACATTCCGTATTATACTGTAGAGAACTGGTTGATTCGAAAATACAGTAGTGATTATATCAAATTACACATTTGTGACTTTATCCATGAAGTGGTGCTGTTTCGAAATGAAAATTAGTGTTCAAGGTTAATATGCCCATGTTGTATAGAGAAGTCCATACACTTTTTTTTTATAAATGTAAAAAAAAAAATATTTTTTTGAAAAAGAGAGAGAGAGGGCGAGAAGCACATCCTTCGGCAATACATACATATTTTGGTTTAAACTAAACAATTAGGGTTGTTGTTTTTTTCAGGTTTTGTAAGTTTAAAATCATTCTTGAGATGTCCTTAAATGTAGGTCTAGGGACAAAATAAGTAGTTGTTTTGTTGTTGTTGTTTTTTGTTGTTGTTTTTTTTTGGGTGGGGGGGGTGGAGGTTGGTTGTTTTTTTTTTTCTTTCTTCTTGTATCTTTCTGAAATTGTTCAACAGAGAATTTCTAAATTTACACACACAAAAATGGGTAGAGAAAACGTATGTCGCGGTGCAATGATTAAAGAGTAGGAATCTAAAAGCAAAACCGCAGTGCCCAGCGTTATAAACGAAACAAAAAAAGACACACAAAATATTTTTTAAAAAACCAAAACAAAAAAAACAACACTGACCTTAAAATGAAAAACCAAAATCCCACACACGGAGCCGGTCCTTATCAGTAATAAATGTGTGTTCTTCTGTCATAGCCGCCCTCGGGCTCTTGCTAGCTGCACCCCCGGGGTCTGACCAGGTCTCGTTAGTGACCACTGTCTGCGCCCGAGACGCTCACCCCCACTAATATAGTTACACTTTGGCACGAGGAAGGGGGTATGGGGGAGAGGATGGGTTGGAATGGGTGGGGGAGGTGGTGGTGTGGGGGGCGGCGGAGGGGAAAAAAAGGGGGGGGGGAATGATGACGGTCCAGTTCTTTCTTAATCAATGACATCGAGTCTCGGGCGACAAGGAGGGCAGACTTTTCCGACAGACGAGAGCTGGGCGGCCTGCGGTCGAGGGGCGCGCCATTCAGCCCGCTACTCACAGCGTCCTCACCTCACCACCACCTCGACGAGCTTTCGTAAAAGATTCATACGCCTCGTGGAAGAAGACCGCCATTGTTTCTGTTGTTTTTGCTCGTCCCTTGAAGTTAAAGTTGAGAAGAACGATAACTTCTATATAACCCGGGCTCCGGGCCTTTCTTACAACACCGCTCGTCACGGGTTTCCATTTGCCAAAACGTCCCTGCTGGAGCTGCAGTCGTCTAATTGTTTCTTATACTCCTAGCTCAAATCTCGCTCATGGGGGGGGGGGAGAGAGAGAAAGGGAGAGGGGGGGGCATTCAGCGACTGCTGGCAGAGTCCTCGCCTGAGGTTGCAACGCGAGGTTCCACGCACTTTTCGTACTGGCCTTGTCAACAAGGGTGTAAGCAGGCGGAGATTAGTGCACGACTTACACAGCCTGTTGGCCAGATCTGGTACCTGTGTAACGGGAGGGTGAGGGTGGATTGTTTTTTTTTTAAAGGAGTGGTGGGGGGGTATCCCGAGGTAGGGGGCAGG
>CAXITT010000149.1:1224215-1251111 GCA_964033795.1 Lymnaea stagnalis | reverse complement strand
GGCGAGGGGAGGGCGAGGGGGGGGTGAGAGGAGGTCGATTGGGCGGTGAGAGGAGGCCGATTGGGCGGCGAGAGGAGGCCGATTGGGCGGTGAGAGGAGGCCGACTGGGCGGTGAGAGGAGGCTGACCGGGCGGTGAGAAGAGGCCGACTGGGCGGCGAGAGGAAGCCGATTGGGAGTTGAGAGGAGGTCGATTGGGCGGTTAGAGGAGGCCGATTGGGCGGTGGGAGGAGGCCGACTTGGCGGTGAGAGGAGGCCAATTGGTCATCGTTTCTGTCTATGTAGGGGAAGGGGTGGGTTGGGGTAGGGTTTTTTCCTAACCTTTATCACTTATCAAATGAATAAGCGTAAACGTTCGCTTAGTTCTCCCTCTATCTCCCCTCTCTCTCTCTCTCTCTCTCTCCTTATCTTACTCTCTTACTTTCTCTCAATCTCTTCCCTCTCTTTCTCACTCTCTCACTCTCTCACTCCCTCACTCTCACTCTCTCACTCACTCTCCCTCTCTCTCACTCCCTTTTTCTCTCCATCCCTTTCTCTCAGATTCATAAGACACGAACAAATTGCGTCAATATAACAATATAAGTTAAGCTTTAATAATTATTATACATTATGCACAAGTAAACGTTTCGTCCCATGCCTTCATCAGTACAAACAAGAAAAACATTTAAATAGGTATAAATTAAATTTACATAATATAAATAGACATATCCTACCTAAAAAAGAAAATAGGAGAGGGCGCTAAAACCAGACAAAAACAAAGTTAAAAGAACTGGAATTGAAGTGATTTGAACATAATTGTAAAAACCAAACAGGGAAAAGGCATGGCAACTAGGTAAAATTGTGGATTTTGTTTATTCCATATGGAGACAATGTACCAAATCTTGTTATTAATTTATTCTCCATATAGATTATATCTGTAGTGTTACTAGTATAAAGTATACCAGTAACGGCGATGTCTGAGATACAATCTTGGTTAGGGCTATTGAAATGTTTGGAGACCGGACAGAGAGCTTGTTTATTTATGTTTTAGAGGTGTTCTCTGAACCGGTCTCCAAGGCGACGACCTGTCCCACCTATGTATAATTTACCGCACTTTTTGCAAATGATGGTGTAAATCACGTTGCGACTTGTGCAAGTAAAGCCATCTTTTATTCTTAATATTTCCAGAGGGAAAGTGATCTTATCAGCTTCAATCACTTAGGGACATGAGTTACAACGGCTACGGTTGCAACTTTGTGTGCCTTTATGTGCTTTAATAGCAGGGAGGTGGCTTCTAACTAGCATGGCCCAAAGGCTCTTGTCCCTCCGGTAAGCGAAAAGAGGAGGTTTTCTGAAAATCTCATTTGTGACAGGGTCTGCCATAAGAATGGAGCGGTTTTTCAGAACCAGAAAACGAGCTTTTAAGCTATGGGGATGAAAGGTTAAAATAAATTGAGACCTATCCCTAGTGTCAGAATGAGTAGCTTTAAAAGAATCCTGTCTAGACATACATTTAACTCGAGTGACAGCTGCTTTTAAAATGTGTTCAGGATATAACCTGCGTCGGAAAAAATCCAACATTTCAGCCATTCTTTCCCCAAAATCCTCATCATTACTACAGAGTCTTTTGAGTCTCAGCAACTGAGAAAATGGGATGGAGTTTTTACACCATTGGGGATCGGATGATGAATATAGCAAGAAAATATGACTGTCTGTTTGCTTATAGAAAATGGACGTAGATATTTTGTTCTCATTACCCTCTCTCACATCATCCCCCTCTCTCACTTTCTTCCCCTCTCTCTCTCATCCTCTCTCTTCCCCTCTCCGTCCCTCTCTCTCTTCCTCTCTTTTTCTCTCTCTCACTCACTCTCTCTCTCACTCCCTCTCTCTCTCTCTCTCTCACTCCCTCTCTCTCTCTCTCACTCCCTCTCTCTCTCTCTCACCCTCTCTCTTTAACCCGGTGTCGTTTAAAACCTATTCAGCGTCGGTGTGCAATGCGAATTTTCAAGAGAAAAACAAAGATCCCGTACACTTCTCTGTACCAAAAGGCACTGTATTAAATCTCGACATTTTTTTGTTCTCGCGATTTCTAAAGCAATATATTTTGGAACTGTACTCTTTTCTGCTTACAACCCCTATCTAACGTTTATTATATCGATACCATTGGAAGGTATATTGTTTTTTAACTCCAAGATAACAGGTAAACTGTAACAAGTATCAGATGGTCGACCTATGAGTGTTTTAATCGTTCGCAGGAGTTTTTGAGATATCTTCTTCTTATATTTTAGGGCCAACGATCAATTTATTGATCATTCTGGCTCCTGTTTTGAATTCAGAGTTTCATCTAACAGTTCCAATCACCATTCTAGTAAGCCTTTAGTCACTTTACTTAATACCCCAAGCACATCTTATTTTATAGTTATGTTAAAAAAATATATAGAACGACTTTTTTGAAAAACCCAAAATATGTGAAACTTTATTTTTGTTAAATTACCTTGACTTTGTATTTTTGAAATCAAGTTTAAGTTTCTCCTCCAATTTTAAAGATTACCAAAATATTAATGAATGGGAAAAAACGCGGCCTTAGATTTGTCTAAGCCAGGAGCTGGTTCTTAAGCAGAGTTGTCCGCAACCCAAGAGAGGCGGGTGGGAAATTCCAGGAAAGACCCAGAAACTTTCAAGGGAAAAACAAATTTTTAAAAATATTTTAAAAATCATTAAAAAAAAACAAAAGATCTACAAATTTGAATTAGTTTTAAAAAAATGAAAAATTTCCTTTACCTAGAAGTTTATGAATACGTGTCACGTGACTTCTATCAAAGTGGTGTCAAGTCTTGTGTGATCGTTACCGGGAGTGTGCATTGCTCTTTCTTCATAGCGCCCGCGTGTAAAATGTTACAGAGAGCGTCCATTTTTCTTTCTTCATAGCTTCCACATGTAAAATGTTACATAGAATTTGAAATTGTTCTTTCTTCATAGCGTCCACACGAAACTTGAACAAACATGAACCGAAGTACTGAACAGATGACGATGAAAGGGGCAAAGATTTTACCATCTCTGTCCAAACTGGCACCAATCTGGAAGCGGATGTCATCCACCAGTGAAGGAACCAGGGTTAGTTTAAGTAAGGCTTGACCAAAAGTCGTCCAGGGTTAGTTTAAGTCAGGCTTGACCAACAGTCGTCCAGGGTTAGTTTAATTCAGGCGTGACCAAAGTCGTCCAGGGTTAGCTAAAGTCAAACTCGAATAGAGACATACCCAAGATTAGTTAAGTCAAACTGGGCTAGAGGTGTATCCAAGATTAGTTATGTCAAACTTGAATAGAGTTAGTGTCACTAGAAGAGAAAGCACATGTTGCTCCCCTCCCCACCTTTTTCCCTTTCATAACAAAAACTAAGTTCCGCCCCTCTCTGACCCCTTTCTACGCTACTACCAAATTCCCCTAACGTGTTACCGGAGGGGGGGGGGAGTTGGCCAACAACCTTCACTCAATTACTTTCAGAATACCCAAGATTAGGTAAGTCAAACTGGGCTAGAGGTGTATCCAAGATTAGTTATGTCAAACTTGAATAGAGTTAGTGTCACTAGAAGAGAAAGCACATGTTGCTCCCCCCCCCCCCTTTTTCCCTTTCATAACAAAAACTAAGTTCCGCCCCTCTCTGACCCCTTTCTACGCTACTACCAAATTCCCCTAACGTGTTACCGGGGGGGGGGGGAGTTGGTCAACAACCTTCACTCAATTACTTTCAGAAACTTAACATAAAATATTGATCGTTCGTAGTGTCATGACGTGCGATTTCTTGTGTTACAGCCTCCTTCCTACCTATCGCACGCGTCCCAGGACACCAATGGAAGCGATGTCTCGGCAGATACGACTCCTGAGGCCTCCGTGATTGCCAGTATAGCGTCATTGACCAACTATCCTGACCTCATGGGCGGAACGCTTCTGGTGCAGTCTTCGACACTGTACGATCTTTCTCAGGTTGGTTGCGACTACGTGGGTCCCTTCACGGTACCTGGTCACGATGTGTTCACATTGTGTTCAGTCTCTTGGGTGTGTGTCCTTTCTGTTTCCCCTCTCTCATTAATTTGTTCGTACCGTGTGCCGTCTCTCAGGCATATGTTTATACTGTGTTCCTTCTCTTGAGTGTATGTTCATTTTGTTCGCCCTCTCTCGGTCATGTGCTCATCCTGTGTGCCCTCTCTCGGGTATGTATTTATTTTTGTCCCTCCCTCTCTCGGGCACGTATTCATAGTGTGTGCCTTCCCTCTAGTACGTGCTCATATTGTGTGCCCCCTTTCAGACATGCGCTCATATTGTGTACCGTCTCTAAGGCATGTGATCCCATTGTGTGCCCTCCCTCGTGTATGTGTTCATATTGCGTGCCCTCTCTTGATAACCTGGTCATCACGTATAATCCCCCCCCCCAACCAACTGACAACATAACAACAATGTGCATTACCACAATACTCATTGTTTTCTTTGTGTAGATAAAAAGTAAACTTGTGGAACTTGTAAAAGCTCTTCAAATTTATTTCTTTTATCTACACTATTTCCTGCCATCTGAAACCCCAACGTGATGCATGTTGCACAATGGAACACGATTTCATTGTTTTTTGTTTTTGTTTTTTTTGTTAATAATGCTTTTGGCTTTTTGTGTCATGGGGAAACGATCGAGTTATCCCCAGATGCAGGAAGGGGTGCTAAGGGAGCCGTACGCCCTGGGTGGCACCTTTGTGTTTATATGGGGGGGGGCATCATATTTGGCCAACTGCATTGTTTAGTTTTTGCTTGTTCTTTTTATGGAAGGGGTGGTCAAATTCCTGGACCTCCCCCGGGGCTACGCCGCTAACCCTAGATACGCCACTGGTTTTCATTCTTTTATAAATATATATGACGTTATCATTTTGAATACCTGGCACCGGCGCTGCATAAATTGTCAGCTACAGACACAATGCACACCTCCCCCCCCCCCACCCCCATCGCGCTCCTGCTCCTTTAGCGTCCCTCATGTTAATCTATCCCACTCAGCTAACCAACTGGACATGTTATAGACCTAGACCTGTGTAGAAGTGCNTAGTTTTTGCTTGTTCTTTTTATGGAAGGGGTGGTCAAATTCCTGGACCTCCCCCGGGGCTACGCCGCTAACCCTAGATACGCCACTGGTTTTCATTCTTTTATAAATATATATGACGTTATCATTTTGAATACCTGGCACCGGCGCTGCATAAATTGTCAGCTACAGACACAATGCACACCCCCCCCCCCCCCACCCCCATCGCGCTCCTGCTCCTTTAGCGTCCCTCATGTTAATCTATCCCACTCAGCTAACCAACTGGACATGTTATAGACCTAGACCTGTGTAGAAGTGCATTGCCCTTTCATCTAAACGTTAATGTCTACTGCTCTACCCGTCCATAATCCTTATGAATAGTTAATAGATGATGTCCATGTACATCATTGTCCTCATACACGTCTGGTCGTCGAGTCTGGGCGGGAAGGGGGAGGGGGCAGGCGGTGGCAAATGTGTTTGATACCAATTGCTGATGGACATGGAGAGTTGTAGACAGACCCAAAAAAAAATTCATAACGGATGTGTTGAAAACATTCCACCACAATTGCTGCTGATGTTGGTGTTACTTTTCTTTGAATGTGACGTATTGTTTAGAATATGTCATTGGACAAAATTTAGTTTATCAATTGCATTTTGATTGTAGTACTCGTTGTTTTTTGGGGGAGTTTTTTGTTTGTTTGTTTGTTTTTTTTTGAAAGTGAGAAAGTGCGGCAGCTTCCATTAAACGCTCGGAGGCGATTTAGTTTTAATACGTTCAGAAATTTTGCGAGTTTTGCCACTCGGGGCGCGCCAAGCTCTTTCAACGAAAAAAAACAATTAAAAAAAAACCTACATTGGGCAGACAATACCACCCCTCAATATTATTGTAGCCGAGAGTGTTGAGTGACTTGCAGTTCTAAATATTTAGTTACAAATTCAAGATATTCAGGTCCTGAGAACTGTAGATGTTTATTGGTTCCAAGAGTGGGGTAAAAGCATAGGAAAAGGCCGAAGAAAGCAAAACTATAAGAACTAACTAAAGACAAAAGCTGCTTGCCACAAATCCTCAATTCACAATGAGTGGGTCATATCGAACCTGTCTTTTATAGAACACACAATCACTGTCCATCAGAGCCGTGTCACTGTCCATCACACACCTGAGGACTATTTCACTGTCCCTCACCCACCTGGGGCCTTTTAACTGTCCATCACCCACCTGGGGCCGTTTAACTGTCCATCACACACCTGGGGACTATTTTACTGTTCCTCACCCACCTGGGGCCGTTTAACTGTCCATCACCCACCTGGGGCCGTTGCACTGTCCATAACACACCTGGGGACTATTTCACCGTCCCTCACCCACCTTGGGCCGTTTAACTGTCTATCACACACCTGGGGACTATTTCGCTGTCCCTCACCCACCTGTTGCCGTTTAACTGTCCATCACACACCTGGGGACTATTTCACTGTCCCTCCGTCACCTGGGGCCGTTTAACTGTCCATCACACACCTGGGGACTATTTCACTGTCCCTCACCCACCTGTTGCCGTTCAACTGTCCATCACCCACCTGGGTGTCCCTCACCCACCTGTTGCCGTTTAACTGTCCATCACCCACCTGGGCACTATTTCACTGTCCCTCCGTCACCTGGGGCCGTTTAACTGTCCATCACACACCTGGGGACTATTTCACTGTCCCTCACCCACCTGTTGCCGTTCAACTGTCCATCACCCACCTGGGGCGTTTAACTGTCCATCACACACCTGGGGACTATTTCGCTGTCCCTCACCCACCTGTTGCCGTTTAACTATCCATCACACACCTGGGGACTATTTCACTGTCCCTCCGTCACCTGGGGCCGTTTAACTGTCCATCACACACCTGGGGACTATTTCACTGTCCCTCACCCACCTGGGGCCGTTTAACTGTCCATCACCCACCTGGGGCCGTTTAACTGTCCCTCACACACCTGGGGACTATTTCACTGTCCCTCATCCACCTGGGTACTATTTCACCGTCCCTCACCCACCTGGGGCCGTTTAACTGTCCATCCCACACCTGGGAGCCGTTTCTAAAATGAGTAAAACAAAGTAGGGTTAAAGCTGAAAAAATAAACGCAACAAAACAGCGAACGTCTCGGCGGAAAGCCTGATGCAGCGAACAAAACAACAGAACAAAACAACAGAACAAAACAACAGAACAAAACAACAGAACAAAACAACAGAACAAAACAACAGAACAAAACAACAAAACAACAGAACAAAACAACAGAACAAAACAACAGAAAAAACGGTATAAAAATAAAAATAAGAAATATCACTTAGCTTGGACGTAGTATCCGTGGGCAGCAAAAGAAATGAGTTTCACTGTCCATCACACACCTGGGTGCCGTTTCACTGTCTATCGCACACATGTCACGCAAACACTTATCGGGCCGGAATATACTTTGAAAACAGTGTGAAATAATTCCTTTGTACACTGCACATATCAAATTTGTAAATTAAAAAAAAAAATATTTTAAAAGTGGTCGGGGGCCGCGGCAAATGCAATACCGCGTATTTAAAATGAAGAGAAATTTAAATCACTATAAAGTTAAAGTTATGCTTATTCCAACGTGGAGTATTGACCTAGTTTTGGGCTAAATAGATGTTCAATGTCACGGTCAGATGACGTGATGTAGTTCTTCTGTGTCAGGTCGTGTTGTTTGTCGTAGTGTGTGAGTGAACAGTGTTTCTCTTTCCCATTCTCAATTCCCCTGTGACGGCTTTGACTCAGTCATGCCTGACAGCCGCTCAGTACTGGTGAAAAAGCTCCATGTTAATAAAAAAAAAAAAAAAAATTGGTGTGCACACTTTGTGAGCGAGAGGGAATATTATCTTCTAGAGATGGGTGTGAAGGTATAGTGTTGGCTGTAGAGTTAGTTTAGTTTTCGCTAGGATGGGTTCCGATATTGTTTTTTGATAGGATGTTTAAGATTGTTATTCTTGGAATACATCATCAGTTTATTCTGAACGCCTGTTATTAATTCTTATGCCTGTTGGACTGTCTTCTGTATTTTGACTGTCGTGGATGGTGGATTTGATGTTGGATGGCATGGACTGCCATGCCTGTTGGACTGGCATGCCTTTTGGACTGCCATGCTTGTTGGACTGGCATGCCTGTTGGACTGGCATGCCTGTTGGACTGGCATGCCTTTTGGACTGCCATGCTTGTTGGACTGGCATGCCTGTTGGACTGGCATGACTGTTGGACTGCCATGCCTGTTGGACTGGCATGCCTGTTGGACTGCCATGCCCGTTGGACTGCCATGCCCGTTGGACTGCCATGCCCGTTGGACTGCCATGCCCGTTGGACTGCCATGCCCGTTGGACTGCCATGCCCGTTGGACTGCCATGCCTGTTGGACTGCCATGCCTGTTGGACTGCCATGCCTGTTGGACTGCCATGCCTGTTGGACTGCCATGCCCGTTGGACTGCCATGCCCGTTGGACTGCCATGCCTGTTGGACTGCCATGCCTGTTGGACTGTCATGCCTGTTGGACTGTCATGCCTGTTGGACTGCCATGCCCGTTGGACTGCCATGCCCGTTGGACTGCCATGCCTGTTGGACTGCCATGCCTGTTGGACTGCCATGCCCGTTGGACTCACATGACTATTGAACTGTCTTACATACAAGGCCCGTAAATAAGAAAACTTAAACTTGTTCACATTTTTTTATATTTTAAAACACACCAAACTCTGGGAGGCTCTGAGAAAAGGAGTTTTTGACTCTTGAACGGTTATGGGACCGTGACGAAGGGGACCCGACTTCTAGACAACGTGCTATTCACCACATTTAATGCCAAGTTCAATGTCCAGTCGGATAGTTGTCAATGCTTAACTAAACGACTTTCAGGCGGGCCGGATTATGGACCCACGGCCGGTAGGACTTGGACGTAGTTTGAGTACCCCTGTCCTAGACGTTTATCAGTTGTCAAGGAGAGAAAAGTCCAACTCTAGCCATGAACTTAAAACTGTGCCCTCCCACCCCCCAACCCCCCCAAAAAATCCTTGGCCGTGATTTGAGAACCATTTCTGTCCAGAAATTATGCCTAAACTTAAGTCTCTTTCTTTTTTTTCCCCCTGACCAGGACTACGTTCTAGTTGACAAGGACACGCCACTGAGCACATTGGCCAAGTTCATGGGGCAGGTTTGGCAGCTGAGTAATCCAAAGATTATGCTGTCGGTGATCTCAAACCACGAGTACTTCATACCCATGAACGACAGTGAGCTGGAAGACCTGATGATCGGACTTGTGGAGGTGAGGTCACGAGGGGCTCTCAGGGTGTGGAGAATGGGAGTTACCTCTCTAAGTTATCGACTTTTATTTAAATGCACATTTAATGACTTTTTTTTTTTGGGTGGAAGTTGACGAGAGCTCATTTTCATATCCGTGTTATCCTCTTATTTCCTTTTACGGTTTGTGTGTGTGCTATAAATTCGATGTAAGTAAAGGGTGTTAAGTAAATTTTTTTTGCACTTAATTAGGTCATGGTTGCAAAAGTCAGGACTTGAACCCACCCCCCCCCTTTTTTTTTTACACACACAAACATACACACACATGCGCGCACTTTTGTCGTGTTTGAGACACAAGCACAACCCAGCAAAACCAAACCGTGTTCAGTTTTTATTTATATCAACCTGAATATCGCGTTCGAAGTAAATCACACCATAAGAACCAAACTTGTACATGTATTACAAACATGTGTTAATTTATTTGTTTTTGTTTTTTTGTTTTGTTTTTTTTTTAGCTCAGCCACGAGCTCTAACATAGTTAATGTCCAATTTGATGTATCAACGCTCGGGGCTGTGCTAAGCTTAAAAACTCGGAACATGTTGTAATGAGACGTTACGTGCGTTCAATTTTAAATGTCCTGCGTTTGAAATTATGATTTTTTTTTAAATGTTAAAATGCTATGTTCGTTTTGGGATAATGTATGAAGGATTGCGTTCAAGCCTGTTGTAAAGGAAGTAGTGGAACAAGATACGGCTAAGCTTGAAAATGAAAAGACGGGGCAGTTCAAAGGAATCTTTGGCAAGTTTCCTCCTTCAGCGGACAATACATAACGAGGGACGACAGATAATAAGAAATAAATAATTTTAAAATAAACAAAAAAACGGACATGTTAGAAAAGCTCAAAGTTGTCTATGTAGCCATCTTTACAACCGGAAACGCTCTTCATCTAAGTTTACATTTGTTATAGTTGGGGTTTTTTCTGTTAATTTTACGACGATTTCCTGTTTCTAAAAACCGCTTAAAAGCACATCAAAGGAGAGACTTTATTTCTCTACAGCTATCAGCGTTGCAATAGAACAAATGCACACTGCAGATATCCCGTTGAACCAGCGCCCCATGTTTAAATATCGTATGCTCCACGTACTGCTCCCTGCTCCGCCGTTTCCTCCGTTTCCTCCGTTTCCTCCGTTGCTCGCATTGTGCCGTGTGAATGGCAGAGAAAGCCGAGGCTTAACTCTATTTGATACTGTTGTCATGCATCGAGTCATCGTGACTCATTATATTTCATAGAGTGGCACATCATTTTTTTTACAATGTTATGTAAGTAAATATATATATATATATATAGTTTCCCTTCTGAGAATTTGGGGGCGGTGGTCTGATGTAAGATCATAGATTTTCCGATTCTGTGCGCGATACGAACAAATAAGGTGGTTATAACGTGTAATTTATGTATTATCGCATGCTTTTATGTATTTGTAGCTTTTTAAAAGAGGAGTGCTGAAAATGACCTTAATGCTCTTTCTCTATCGACTTTGGCCAATTTGTGTATCGGTCATTGAAATTGTGTACCCAGTCTTTGAGCTTCACTGGCGGCGTAAGCGGAGGGTTGGGGTGGTTCGCGGACATTTTTTCTAGCGATATTGAGGGGCGGCATTTTCGGAACATGGTAGGGTTTTTATGCAAGGAGGGGCGGCAACAATTTTGAACGGCATCGGGTAGGACCCCCCCCCTAGCAACGCCACATGATACAGCATATGCAAGGAGCTGATTTAGTGGCATTATATCCAGGATGCTGGTTGGGGGCATAATATCCAAGATGCTGATTGGTGGCACTATATTCAATATGCTGATTTGTGGCATTATGTCCAAGATGCTGATTGGTGGCATTATATCCAATATGCTGATTCGTGGCATTATATCTAAGATGCTGATTGGTTGCTCTTTATCCAAGCTGCTGATTGGTGGCACTTTATCCAAGCTGCTGATTGGTGGTAAATCCAGGTGGCTACAAGCGACACTGCTAACATTTAAAAAGGCAATTACGATGTAGCCGTCGTCATTCGACGTTAGGGTTAGTCCACACTGCGGATTCGTTGCCACAAAGCTGAGGGGGATGGGGGGGGGATCCTTTTTAAGATTCCATGACACAGATATCCCACGTATGTGTTCACGCGGACCAGGCACGACTATGACACCTGAAGCAGAACTGGTGCATATATTTGTTAAAATTAAGTGCTAGCCCAATGTTCAGCATCCTGCTACTGCATATGTCACTTTAAATGAATCCATTCGTCTTTGCTGTTTTCAATATGAGTTTACCGATAACGCCCCATGCAAGGGAAATTTCAAAAACGTCAACTTTAAACAACTATCATAAATACTTTAAAACAAAACAGTGTTGCTGTAAAATCTTTTCTCGCCTTGCACACTCCAATAAAATCAAACCTGAAGTTTATGTAAAATACATTAGGTTTCCAAGTATAAAATATGTCTACTATCGATTATTGCAGGGTGTAAAGAAGTCACGTTATAATTCAATTAATATTTTTTGTTTAATGATGACTCCGACGTTCAAAAGGTGGCTACGCTACTAACATGTCAGCTGATGTTAATGCATGCGCATTGATAAATGTATGATTTAATTATGTTTTTCTGTATATTGCCAGCAGATGATATAATGCAACACTCATTAAACCCTTGAAAATAAAAGTGGGTGGCCCCCGTTCTTTCCCAGCAAGTATCAACCTGGTCACAGAAAGCTGTTGTGATTCCACTTAACAAATAGCCATTGCGAATGTGCCTTTATAAACCAAAAAAGCCTTGCCCTAATGGCGACCGGGTCTAAAAACCTTACGCTTGCAGCTGTATTGAAAGAACTCTATAGCATATTTGAACTTTGGACATATCAATGCGTTGGCTTATGTTGCCATGCCCCGTTGCTTTGACCAGCTCGTCATATTTTATTCTCCTGGTTAAAAAGGACTCTTTGATCACGATCCTAGGAATGAACTTCTATAATAGTTCTTCCAGAGTTCGTCCCGCTTTCAAGTGTCTCGTTCAATGTGATGGATACAAAGGTGGCCGTACATTTGTTTTTTTAAAGAACACTTTGTTTGTTTTTTTGTTTTTTTTGTGCTGCCTGTTTGAATGAAACGTATTAATTATAGTGAAAGGTTTCATTACTACTCCATATGGTGAAAATGACATGAGGGGGAAAATATCATCTCCTTCCAACAACGAAAGAAAAAAGTTTTATTTATTTATTTATTTTATTTTATTTTTTTTTACTTATAAATATTAATTCTCCGCCTTTCGAAAATGTATAAGTTCTCATAATTCTCAGGCTGTTGTTTTTTTTTCCTCTTTAGTGTAGGTGAACCTATTGTGGATCCATATTTTCGAATGGGTTCAATGTATATCACTCCATTCCTGCCAATGGCCCTACAGCCCATAGTAGGGCTTAGGCCTGCTTCACAACTTCCTTCCACTCACTTAACTAATGCTTTTTTTCCATGCTTGGATTCCCAGCTGCTGTAGATCTTAGCCCACATCATCCATCCATCAGAGTATGATCTAAGCCTAGGTCGGCCTTTGAGCAGTTTTCCTCTGGGGTTTTTGGTGATGTGTCCCCTTCACTCGTCTGTCTTTTGGCATTCTCTCTAAATGTTACGAGAGCCACTGTATATCCCTGGCTGGGTAAAAACATTAAATTATAGTCATAATATTTTAACTAATGTCAGTTAACAAGTCTGCATGACAATATCAGACTATAAAAACTGAATTTTCAACAAACAAGATAAGAAGGCTTTATTTTTTTTATTTTTTTTTTAGGGGTGGGGGGTGGGGTTGTTAAGCCGATAGAATCTCTGATGTCAGTAAAAATAATATCTAGACGATCTGCTTGTCTTGGAATTTAAGACACTTTTACTGAATGAATTACAAGTAAATAATTTAATTTAAAATGGGAAAGCTGCTATGGCCTGGGATTGTTCCGTGTGTAACATATGATGCCTTTCAGACATTGGTGTTCTCATCTAATGCCCCCCCCCCCACACACACAGGGCCGTAGTTTTACTTAATGCTGATTTAGGGCTAAATCAAAAACTTACGATTCTCCCTTTTAATCACACATCTATTATATTATTAAGTTGGTAATAAAATAATTAAAAGAACAGGCATGATTGAAAACCCCTTTGTACCCCAAAGTACCCTTTATGCGCACGTAATGTTCTAGTTTTTTTTTTTTTTTTTTTTTAAGGCAATAAAATCAAGATTTATTTTAAATGCTTGCGATAAAAAAAGTGCTAAAAAAAAAATAAGAAGATGTTTGAATGCACATCGTCGTTCTCAATACAAGCTTATTTCAAATGCTTACACCAAAAACATGGCTTAACTGGAACGTCCCTCGAGGGCAGAGGCGTAGCGAGGATGTTTGGCGCCCGGGGACAAGATTCGCGCTCGGGGACAAGATTCGCGCCCGGGGACAAGATTCGCGCCCGGGGACAAGATTCGCGCTCGGGGACAAGATCTATTTTTAGCGCCCTTTTTTCTTTTTTTCAACTCTCAAACCCATTATTTTCATCAATAAAATAATATCAAAGCACATTTTGGCGTCCCTAACTAGCTGGCGCCCGGGGACATATGTCCCCCCTGCCCCCCCCCTCGCTACGCCTCTGCCTCTAGGCCATTGGAAATGAAAATAATTTTTTTACTCTTTACCCTCTACATTTTACAATTTTTAAAATGATTACAGATTTCGGTATAAGGGGAATAACGACCCAACTTTCCAGGAACCATCTGTAGGTCAGCAGAAATGACCATGTCAAAACTGTTTGCAGTTCATTATTTGGTTGTCTCGTGATCGATCGACCAATTTAGAAGCAAAGTCACATTGAAATTGTATTACATTAGATGAAATAGCTCTAAACCCCCCCCCCCCCCCCACACACACACTTTTTTTCCAAACCCCAATTTTTCGGGGGGGGGGGGGGGACGACGACGAACTGCTCTTTCAATTCTTTCTTACGCCTGTGATTAAAGCCACCACGGCACTCGGTGAGGCCTGTAATACTACGATTGTGTCTCCTGTAACAGGTTGCTCGACTGACCGACGTCTGGCTGTTCACGGAGGGCCTCAACGCCGGCATCTCCAAGTACATTGGCGAGGCCGTCATGCAGGAGCTCCTGAAGCGCCAGACCACCAGAGACATTCAAGGGATGGGCGGGAAACTGGCCGTCATAGGCCTGGTGTCCATCAGCGACCTGGACTACGGTGACTGGATTGAAAAGCAATCCGCCTGTGTGGTAAGACTCCAGATTTAAAAAAAAAAAAATTGGTGTAACAGCCGCAAAACACGATGTCACCATTGTGCAGCCATAATTAAAGCTTAACATATGTTGTTTTTTCACAAAATTATGTGTGGCTCACAAACATTTGAAGAGTATATAATAACTTATGCCTGTTTTGACATCAATAGGCTAACTTTCTCTTGCTGTACGAGGGAAAGGAATTTCATTTATTATTCGCAACGGGCTGGCATCGAAAGCCTGAAAAGGATATTAATCAATGCTGCGTAATCGATTTTTAACATCATATTATTTAATTGTATCGATGCTTTTTTTTTTTTAATTCACCAAAAAATTCAATGGAAACTTTTCGTCAAAAGTTTGACTGTCTCTAACCTTGACATGATTACGTGTAGCCGCAGTTACTCATGTCCTGGCTAGCTACAACTACATAATTTTTCTTTCCTCTATATTCGTAGCTCAAGTTTTAAATTATACTATTAGATTCAATATACAACACTGTTTATGAAAATGTTTTGAAATAGGCTTTTTTGTTCAACGGTAAATAACAGTTTGATCATTAGCGTTCCGGTCAATGGATAGGGTGTATCAGGGCGTAGCATGCCGTGGACGATCGATGCTCTGAAAACAAATCAATATCGTCAATGGAAGCTGGGTAAAAAAAAAATATCGGAAGTTAGGTGAAAAATTATAAACCATCTGGGATAATGTTCAGCGTAATAGTACTCAATGAACACACACTCTGTATAATGTATAAAACCCAAATGCTATACATTACCGCTGAAGTTTAAAAGTAGCACAACGCTGTGTGCTGGGAACTATTCGGGCAAGTTTCAATCATGCAGGTACCTTTTGCCCTCCGATATGTCCGCATGCGTCCTATCACAGGGAGGTCCAGTCCGACCCGCTCAGTTGTTTCTTCTCTGATTATGTCAATTTTCTTTCGCCTTTTCTGCCTTTACCATATTCTTAGAATCAGTAAAGCTACGGTTCGTAAGACCTCGTGTTCCTAAGGATTGGCAAACTTTATTTCAAACTGTATGGCCACCAACCAACCACTCAGTTGGGACAAGGATAAACATAATTGAGCGGGAAAAAAGATGTGCAAGTCGATTTGCTCCTCCACGTCAAACACTCCGTGAACCGCCCAATCACAATTAAGCGTTTAAAGCGACATGTATCGTGTTATGTTAGAGAGCAGGTGTTGATGTACCGTGATAGCCAGTGACGTGCAACACTTAATCAGTACATACTGCACTTCCCACGACAGGATCTGCAGCAGGTGGTGCCCATCGAGAACAGGGGGAACGATCGCCGGGAACTGAACCCCTACCACACGCAGTTCATGCTCCTCAAGGGGGCGGACCCCGGCGACAAGGAGGCCCAGTGGAACGCCCGTTTCAACATCGAGGCACGCCTCATGCAGTGCATGGACCTTCTGCGGATAGAGAGAAGCTCAGGTATCAATGTTTTTTTTCGTTCTTTCTTTGTAACAATATTTTTGTGCAATCTGTTTTTTTCTAAATTATCAACCTTTTCGGCCCAATATTTTAGATGGCTGATCTTTCTCCCCCCCCTCCCCCCCCCTTGTTTTTTTTCGTTCTTTCTGTTTAACAATATTTTTGTGCAATCTTTTTTTTTCTAAATTATCCACCTTTTCGGCCCCATATTTTATATGGCTGATCTTTCTCCCCCCCCCCCCACCCCCACCAGTTCCAAATGACTTAAAGAATTCAACTCACTGGTCCCCCCTCTCCTCCCCCACTCCTTCCACCGTCTAAGGACAAAGACATCAACAAAGGGTCTTCCCAGGCACTCACCACTAACAATTTTATATTGATTTACAAGAGCGGTTCGGTCACCGGTTGGGTACACAATAAATAATTTACACGTAAATTTTCTTTTTTTTTATGTCATCTATATAAAAAAAAATTTACACTTAATCGATAGATCTTGATGAAACTCGGTGCACATGCACTTGGAAAATCTCTATTGCAAAAAACTGGAAGGTTTTGTACTCATACTATTATTGCTTTCCTTATTATAATCTTAATTTTTCAAACGACTTTATTGGAACGGCTTTTACATTTTTACTCGGCCATTTATCTGATGAATTATTTAGGGTCTCTATCTTAGTGATAATGAAAGCGTCACATTAAAGAACGGGTCCCCGCCGTGATCCTTATTTGAACTTTAATGAAAATCTCTAGATTTACGACCTTTAGTTTTAGAGGGTTTAGTCTCGAAATAATGACGTCATAAAAAGTCATTTTTGTAACAAATTACTGAAGTTATTTTAGTTTTTTAAAAGGCAATCCTTAGGTAATCCTTAGGCAATCCTTATGCAATCCTTATGCAATCCCTATGTAATCCTTAGGTATCCTTGGGTAATCCATAGTCAATTCTTAGGTAATCCTTAGGTAATCCTTAGGCAATCCTTATGCAATCCTTATGCAATCCCTATGTAATCCTTAGGTATCCTTGGGTAATTCATAGTCAATCCTTAGGTAATCCTTGGGTAATCCTTATGCAATCCTTATGCAATCCCTATGTAATCCTTAGGTATCCTTGGGTAATTCATAGTCAATCCTTAGGTAATCCTTAGGTAATCCTTAGGTAATCCGACCCGTGCATATCTCTACACGTCAGATAAACCCTTACCATTTCTAAGGCTTAATGCATAGAGTAATTCTACTGTTGCCATGTCGTCTGTTGCCATGTCGTCTGTACAAGCGCTCGTCATTCTGAGATGGTTTTTTTTTTTTTTGCTATTGTTTTTTTTTTTTTTTTTTTTTTTTTTTTTTTTTTTTTTTTTTTTTGTTGTTTTTCTTTTTTTGTTTTTTTTTGTATCCCAACAAAGTAAACAGATATCGGTTGAACCCGTTAATTAAATACACCAGCGACTTTCAGTTGGTCCAGATCCTAAAATTATTTATACTGTTTTCAGCACATGAAAAGAAAAACCAGCGTAGCGAGGACTTTACAAGTAAACTAGTTTCTTTCAGTTATTCGTTGAATGGAAACATTCAGAAAAAAAATAACCCAGTTTTACAATGCTGTTTTGTTTTTAATGAAGCTCTTTGCTTTATTTTTTTTATTGTGTTAATTCAAATTCTTAAACCAAATTTTCTGGTAAATTTTGAGGGTGTTTTTTTTTTGTTTTTTTTTTTTTTTTTTTTTTTTTGGGGGGGGGGTGTAGTGGGGGGGGGTTGTTTAGGGATGTGTTTATGGATGTGTGTGTTTTTTTTCTTCTATTTTTAAGGCATTTGAGAATAGACAGTAATTGTTTATTCTTGAAATCAAATTTGTTTTTTTTTAAATTCGTATTTAGAATTTATGCCATTAAAATGGTATCCGATACTTGAATATATGTATGACTGGAGATATCAATATTTGTCAGAATATTAATGTCACAAAAAGACCCATAATTTCTTACTGATGTAAAAAAAAAGGTCAGGGCATATGGGCATCCATACGGATTAAAGCAGCTGGAGCAGTGACACCGGGGGGGGGGGACTGCTTGCAGGTGAAGGTGCTAAAACCTGGGGCGCTTCTTACTCGATCGCCCTTTCTTTTTTTTTCGTTTACATTATATTATGGAGTGTAGACTGCTGGAGCTTCGGTGAGCAAACCTTTTTTTTTCTTTATTTTTTTTTAAAGCCCCGGTTATGGCGTATCTCATGTTAAACTTGCCTCACTTTAAACGAATCATGAACTACTACTACGACTACTAAATTATATCAGTTAAAGGTAGCAATTAAAAAAGAGCCCTCCATAAAATATTTTATTAAGTTGGCCTATATTCAGATGCACACTTGTCTTACTGGATGCTTAACATTAAAAAAGAATTACATTTGGACAGGCCTTGATATTTTTTTAAGAATACGTTTCTAGCCGTAGACACAATTTGGACTTAAGACAGTTTTGTGGTGCAAACCCAAAATCGCAACACTCTTAGAGATCCCCTTGCACATGTGTTGTTTTGCGGTGCAAACCCAAAGTTGCAACACTCTTAGAGATCCCTTTGCCCCAGGTCTTGTTTTTCGATAGGGTTGTTCAACCGGAACTTAGAGAATTCGGCGACGTCTCCCAAAGTCCGTTTGATAAGAGCTTAGAGGACGTAGAGGAGGATGTTTTGAAATACCTTCGAATTACTTCTTCGTTGCTCAAAATATTCATTTACAATTTAAATGGAATGAATAGATTAGGCTCCTAAATTATAATTCAGTAGAATGCATTGTGACAGCTGCCCAAATGGTCAAAATGCATTACGTTTGTCACAATGTGACAGTCTGCTCATGGCTGCTGAAATTGGTGACACGACCTCCTACATAGTTCCCTGACTCCGGATGGGGATCGGAAGACGCCATTGGCAAAGGTTGAGAACCTTCCAATCAGACTAATTTTATCTGAGATATTAAAAATATAGCCCGTGTCACATTTCATATAACATGTTGGAAGTAACATTTCATATAACATGATGGAAGTAACATTTCATATAACATGATGGAAGTCACATTTCATATAACATGTTGGAAGTCACATTTCATATAACATGTTGGAAGTCATATTTCATATAATATGATGGAAGTCACATTTCATATACATGTTGGAAGTCACATTTCATATAACATGATGAAGTAACATTTCATATAACATGTTGGAAGTCACATTTCATATAACATGTTTGAAGTCACTTTTCATATAACATGTTGGAAGTCACATGTCATATAACATGCTCACCGTCACCTTTCATATACCATGCTCAAAGTCACATTTCATATAACATGATGGAAGTCACATTTCATATAACATATTGGAAGTAACATTTCATATAACATGTTGGAAGTCACATTTCATATAACATGTTGGAAGTCACATTTCATATAACATGTTGGAAGTCGCATTTCATATAACATGATGGAAGTCACATTTCATATAACATGATGGAAGTCACATTTCATATAACATGATGGAAGTCACATTTCATATAACATGTTGGAAGTCGCATTTCATATAACATGATGGAAGTCACATTTCATATAACATGATGGAAGTCACATTTCATATAACATGTTGGAAGTCACATTTCATATAACATGTTGGAAGTCACATGTCCTATAACATGCTCACCGTCACCTTTCATATACCATGCTCACCGTCACCTTTCACATACCATGCCCAAAGTCACATTTCATATAACATGATGGAAGTCACATTTCATATAACATGTTGGAAGTCACATTTCATATAACATGATGGAAGTCACATTTCATATAACATGCTCACCGTCGCCTTTCATATACCGTGCTCAAAGTCACATTTCATATGACATGATTACATTTTAATTTCATATAACATGCTCGAAGTCACTTTTCATATAACATGCTTGAAGTCACATTCCATAGAACATGCTTGAAGTCCTATATTCGGTCCCCTGCATCCCTAAGTCTTGCACTGAGCTATCGCTAAATGCATACCTCTCAGTGCAACAAGGCCCTTAGTTTTATTGGCTATTTCAGACGCCCCCTCGCACACCCCTGGCCGTGACTTCAGGACATCACGACACACCCCTGTTGTGGGGATCCTGATACAAGGAGGACCCCCGGAGATCGACCGAGTTCTGTGGCTCCTGAAGAAACAACTCCCCGTCATCGTGCTCAGGAGAAAGGGATTCGCCTCTGGACTCATCGCCTACGCATATTATGAAGGAATGAAAGGGTAAGTTGAAAGGTTGATAACGGTATAAACGGGTACGTTGATAGGTTGATACGGTATAAACGGATACGTTGATAGGTTGATACGGTATAAACGGATACGTTGATAGGTTGATACGGTATAAACGGATACGTTGATATGTTGATACGGTATAAACGGGTACGTTGATAGGTTGATACGGTATAGACGGGTACGTTGATAGGTTGATACGGTATAAACGGGTAGTTGATAGGTTGATACGGTATAAACGGGTACGTTGATACGATATAAACGGTTACGTTGATAGGTTGATACGATATGAAGAGATGAAAGGGTAAGTGGTTGCCGTATGAAGAAAGGAAGGGGTTTGCCTATGTTGCCACGACGCCGTGGCTGGTTTCTAAAGATTTAACGATGGTTACAAAAAGGTCATAGAAAAGTTGCAGATAATAACGAACTGATAAATGGCAAAGCAATTTTTTGCCAGAGTTTTCATTGTTTTTTTTTTTTTGTGTGTTGTTTTTGGGGTTGGTTTTTGTTTGCTTGTTTTTTGTTGTTTTTTTTTTTTGCCCCTGGACATTTCTAATGTAGGATCTTTTAAGGCAGGCACACTGACAATTCTATCTCAACAACTTTAACTTCAGGACTTTTCAGAATCTCCAACATCAAATGAAATAGAATTTATAACATGAAATTAAATAACATTGCCAGCATCAAATGACATAAAATGTATAACATCAAATTAAATAACATTGCCAGCATCAAATTAAATAGAATTTATAACATGAAATTAAATAACATTGCCAGCATCAAATGAAATAAAATGTATAACATCAAATTAAATAACATTGCCAGCATCAAATGAAATAGAATTTCCACCATCAGATTAAATGAAGACTGTTTAACGATCTGAGTCTGGGTGTGGGCTGTGTTGAAATTCCATAAAAATAGTGCGTTTGCACACCATTGCACCAAAGTTTGGCTTTAATTGTGTTGAAAATGTAACGTTCCTGGTTAAAAAATGAATACATTTAAGTTAAATTGGATTACGTCATTCATAGTTTAAGAAAACACCTGCTGCCTAAAAGTTGTGCACTTCCTTAAATATCATTTTCCTCGTGGGCGGTGGTTTTAATGTTTCAAAGGTCAAAATAATTTCCCCGGTCATTGGAAAAGGAATTTTTTATTGAAGATTTTACCTGGTCGATTTCTTTTATTTAAAAAAAAAAAGGCCGAATTACATATCTTAATTTGAAAAGCATATGGATGTCCTCGCGTATTATTTTTCTTCAAAATATCTTGTAATTAAAATGCCCACATCAAGTCACACACATGACCAAGTCTAAAGGTATGGGACCAAATCATCGTCATCCCACAAGGAGCTTCGTGAACACACATTTTCAATACAGCATAATGGCTTCATGCGAAGTATCTGCCTCGACAATCAATAATCTCTAAACCATATTAAACATTTTTAAACAAAAAAACAACAACAAAATTTTAGACTTGTGTACGTTTATGATATTCTTGGATTTAAAAATCAAAACATGAGCTGCAAAATAATTTTAAAAATAAAAGATTTGCAAAAAAAAAAACACCACAAAAAAAACACCACAAAAAAAAACACCACAAAAAAAACACCACAAAAAAAAAACACCACAAAAAAAACACCACAAAAAAAACTAAAAAAAAAAAAATAAAAAAAAAAAAAAAACCCAAAAAAAAAAAACAAAAAAAAAAAACAACACAAAAAAAACACAAAAAAAAAAAAACACCACAAAAAAAACACCACAAAAAAAACACAAAAAAAAAAAGAAAAAAACAAAACAACAAAGTTCAATAAAAGCCTGAACATTTAATGTCTGTTTCAATTCACTTGACCGAACTCTGCAGTGATGCAAAGCTTAAGAGGATATTTTAACTTTTTGAAGTTAATGAACCGCGTGTGGTTTGATCCAGTTGTCTGCAGCGATGCCGGGATCAGCTTGATGTTTGATTTGCAGAGGATAATGCGCATTAGGCATGACTCAGCCGTTCGAATGTGGATTAATTTGCGACCATTGATGTTAATTTTAGGATTTTCTGGCAAACCGGCTATCGGTTTCCCGTAAACTGGTTTAAGACCGTCCACATTAATTCCTTAAACCAAGGTCATCTTGACATTATGTATTATAAGATGGAAATAGACAGTAATAATTGTATCTATTTATAGAACTGTCAGAGTGACGCTTATTTGGATATCACGAGACAGATTTGCTAAAAATTACTCATTTTTCAAGTCTTTCAATTTTAATAAACTAATAATAATTTTAAAATTCTGAATTTCAAAAGGAAAATCTTTTTTTTTTTTAAATCATTTTTTTTAAAATCGATTATCATTTTATGACAATCCACTAACTGTAATCGGTGTCAAACCCGATTTTCGAAAGTCCAGTTCTCATTTAACAACCTTATTTGCGACTTTACTCCTTTGGTGGTTCTAACATTCGCAGTTGGGTGCCTGATATGTCAGATGCCTACCTGCTCATTTGTGCCATCGATGAAATTAAAAGGGTAAAATAACAAGTCCGGTGGCTATTTCTAAGACACATTCTTAACAAATAATTAGCCAGGTTTTCTTTTTTAAACAACTCATTAACTTTTTATTTTCAAAAGATTAATTAACATGTTTCCGTTTGAGGAGATTATCTGAAATATAAAGTTTCAAAAAGAATTTTTTCGCAAGCCTTATGTTGGAAACTTAAAACAAAAAGTAATTGATAAGAGTTTCGATATTTTTATATAGGTTTTTATAGAGATAACAATATAAAGATGAAAAAATATAGATCTAGATTTATATATAAAATATATGTTTAATTATATCGTCGTTTGGGCAATTTCTTTATTGATAGGTATTATGGTTATATATTCGAGCATAGCAAATCTTTTCGCTCTCTTCTGAGATGGGTATTGTTTTCTTTCTCCTTACAGTGGTAGCAGCCAGCACCTGGAGAGCATAGTCAAACCTCAGCTCGCCCAGCAAGTGCTGGAGGCTTTCCCCGAGTACTGCCTGGACAATGACCAGGCCAAGCTTCAGTGTCGTGACAAAATACTAGAGTGCGTCAAGTACGCCGTGCAGGTTGGTGCTTTGTGGCGTTGATTCGGTGCACTGGTATTTGTACCGTGGCCCTGGTGTGCTGTAGTTTTAACGTAACTCTAGTTTTCTATAATTTTACCGTAACCCTGGTGTGCTGGTGTTACACCTAACACTGGTGTGCTGGTGTTTTATCGTAACTCTGGTGTGCTGGTGTAGTACCATAACACTGGTGTGCAGGTGTTGTACCGTCACACTGGAGTGCTGGTGTAGTACCATAACCCTGGTGGGCTGGTGTTATACCGTAACCCTGGAGTGCTGGTATAGTACCATAACTCTGGTGTTATACTGTAACCCTTGCGTGCTGCTGCTGTACCGTCACCCTGGCGCGCTGTAGTTGTACCGTAACACCGCCGTGCAAGCACCAAGGCGCGTTGGTGATGGACCATGACCACCCAGTTACATGTTTCGACACTACCGAGCTTTGTCAGCACTGGTCATGAAGAGTAAACTCATCTCTGACTGTGGCAACCGAATCCAATGCTGGGGATAGACGTCCTATCCTAGCACGACATCCATGCTCACCGTAAGGGCGTGGGGTTGAATCTTTTTTTTTTAATTTATGTTCAATTCGGCGAGGTTTACTTTTCGTGGTGTTCGTCTTCATAGAATTTACTAAATAATTTTAAATTAAACAATGTTAATTTAAATAATTTTTTTCAAGACTCTCAGAACACCGAATAAAACAGTCATTACACAATTCATGTAGTAGACTCTGATTATTGAGTCAATTTGCGATAACATATTTTAACATCTTTACCTGAAATGAAATGGGATCGTTACCTTGTTGTCATAAAATGGCTTCTCCGAGGATGAAACTAGGACAGTGGTTCACATACTTGTTTTGTCCTCCGCCCTTCTTGAGGCCATAAAATCATCCTACCGCGCAGATCGTAAACCTTTTCGGGGTGTGTGTCTGGTCGGGGTTCGTGCCTAGTCGGGGTGTGTGCCTAGTCGGGGTGTGTGTCTAGTCGTGGTGTGTGCCTGGTCGGGGTGTGTGTCTGGTCGGGGTGTGTGTCTGGTCGGGGTTCGTGCCTAGTCGGGGTGTGTGCCTAGTCGGGGTGTGTGTCTAGTCGTGGTGTGTGCCTGGTCGGGGTGTGTGTCTGGTCGGGGTGTGTGTCTGGTCGGGGTGTGTGCCTGGTCGGGGTGTGTGCCTGGTCGGGGTGTGTGCCTAGTCGGGGTGTGTGCCTAGTCGGGGTGTGTGCCTAGTCGGGGATTGTGCCTAGTTGGGGTGTGTGCCTAGTCCGGGTGTGTGTCTAGTCGGGGTGTGTGTCTAGTCGTGGTGTGTGCCTGGTCGGGGGGTGTGTCTGGTCGGGGTGTGTGTCTGGTCGGGGTGTGTGCCTAGTCGGGGTGTGTGGCTGGTCGGGGTGTGTGTCTGGTCGGGGTGTGTGTCTGGTCGGGGTGTGTGCCTGGTCGGGGTGTGTGCCTGGTCGGGGTGTGTGCCTAGTCGGGGTGTGTGCCTAGTCGGGGTGTGTGCCTAGTTGGGGTGTGTGCCTAGTCCGGGTGTGTGTCTAGTCAGGGTGTGTGCCTAGTCGGAGTGTCTGCCTAGTCGGGTTGTGTGTCTGGTCGGGGTGCGTGCCGAGTTGGGGTGCGTGCCTAGTCGGGGTGTGTGCCTTCTTCAAATGTCTGATTAGCCAGCGAGGCTTCATTGCTTCATTTAAAATTACCATTTTTGTGCGCATTGGTAAATGCGTGTTTGTTTGTGTTTGTAATAAATCCATACCTATCAGATATTCCAAACAGTACTGTCTACATTTGGTCTTCAACAAATTGAAATTTTCGTTTGTTGAATTGTCTCCGCAAAATTCAAATTAAAACATGATCGCACCTTGAAACTCTCATAATAGTGTATCCCTTGTGTAACCATTATCTGATTCAAGCATTAACCTTAGTAATGTTAGTAACCTTAGTAAGTTAAACATATTACAAATACTACGAGTTAGATTTCACTCGTTTTATTTCTGTGTCCCATGTAAATGTATTTAAAAATCTGACGGCAGTTGTCAATTTGTTTGGGTTGACAGACAGTTCATTGAACCCCCTCCGACATATACAAGATTTGTTGTTATTTTCGAGCGTACTGTTGAATAGAAAGAAGGTCTTTCCTCGTGTGTCTGAGGGTATTTGTTATATCTCAGTGATATCTATTCACGACTGTTGTTTTTTTTTCTTTAGAAGTGAAAATGAATTGTTTGTTTCTTTATTTTTTTATTAAACGTTGCCATTACAAAATTCAACAGCGCCCCCTTAGGTAATCCTACCACTCCCTTGAAACTCTGAAACGTTTTACCGCCCCTCCCCGTGCAGTCCCACCGCCCCCAGGGGGGTCGGTACCGCCCACTTTAAGAACCATTGATCTAGAAACGTGGACGTGAATGTCAGTGACAAAACATTGCTGAAACTCTTTCGTTACTAAGGACGCTTCCCGGAAGAAGACAATAAAATGTATACAAAAGACTGCAACCAAGTCCCTTAAATTCGATTCATTGTTTTAAAAAAAACATCATAATCACAAATCCAAATCAACAGCGAAGTTGTAGTGCCGTAAATCAGAGAATCCGCTGTTTGATGAGCTCTTCGAGGGGCCGCCACTCTCATGTCCCTAAATAACCCATCGGATTTGCTCGGGTCACCAACAAACGCCCCGCGGCCGGCATCTCATTCCCCCCCTCCAAGTGCAGTGGTTTCTCGGGCCAGCTGAGGGTCAAGACCGCTGTGGGAGCGATGCCTGCGTGATGGATGTGTTTGCACTGGACATGGCCATCTTGGCTTTTTTGCCGGTGGATTGCTCGTGCTTTACATTGGAGCATTGTCCAGGGAATTTTATGGATTGCCCAAAGGGCCATGGGCACACATGATCGATGTCTTTCGGCTTCACGGGAAGACTAAACGTAATATGTAAATGTATGTTGAAAAAAAAATTGTGAGGGTGAGTCGAGGGTTGACCTGGATGAAGGAATCCGTTGTAAAGGGCATTGATATAATTTATTGAGAATGGCATTGATGAGTGTTTTAATAAAAACCTTAATGGGAGGGCACGGATTTTAAGACCGGGATTTTACAAGGTGTAGACGACCAGGTGCTGGGTGGTTGGTCGTGCGGTCTGAACTAAGTCGGGTGCTGGTTGGTTGGTCGAGCAGTCTAAACTAAGTCCGGATGCTGGGTGGTTGTCGTGCGGTCTAAACAAAGTCCGGATGCTGGGTGGTTGGTCGAGCGGTCTAAACTAAGTCCGGATGCTGGATGGTTGGTCGAGTGGTCTAAACTAAGTCCGGATGCTGGGTGGTTGGTCGAGCGGTCTAAACTAAGTCCGGATGCTGGGTGGTTGGTCGAGAGTTCTAAACTAAGTCGGGTGCTGGGTGGTGGGTCGAGTGGTCTAAACTAAGTCGGGAGCTGGGTGGTTGGTCGAGCGTTCTAAACTAAGTTGGGTGCTGGGTGGTTGGTCGAGCGGTC
>CAXITT010000149.1:1199286-1212131 GCA_964033795.1 Lymnaea stagnalis | reverse complement strand
TTTTTGTTTTTTTTTTTTTTTTTTTTTTTTGGGTTTTTTTTTTTTTTTTTTGCCGACAGCTCAGAGCCACGGAACTGGATCGCGTGAAGAGATTGCCTGGAACCTGAGACTGACTCTGCACTGGAACCAACCGAAATTCGCAGCCCAGAGAATCCTCAACGGAACTATTGGCAGCAGCTACAGGGTGGGTTCGTTTGGGTTCAGGGACTTAAGGGGGTGTTAATTGAAGGGGACACGTCGCTACGATGAGCTTAAGGGACAGTGTAAAAGACTTAGGCTTACATGGTCATTAAAATACACCTTTTTTTTGGTGGGCTGGGGGTGGGGGGACTATACTGGGTGACGCTTATGACGCTAATACAAGATAAAAACCATAACAGGTAAAATTAATTTTAATGCAGCATTTTTTTATCGAGCCAGTTTTTTTTTTTTTTAAGTTGAGAGATGTACTAAGACTTGTTGCATTGCCGAATTTTTACAATTCGGAGAAATTTTTTTTTAAAATGAAATTTTTTTAATATCCATGCATTAATCTTAACAGGAAAAGGGGGGGGGACGACAACCATGTCACTTGTCAGGGGCCCGAGCTAGATAAGTTCCCGCTCTTTTTCGAATTTTAAAATATACGCTAATGTTTGAAATACGAAAGGGGCCCGAACTCGGTCAGCTGCCTGCGGGCCTGCTCAACAAATAAGGATTCGAGCCTACTAATACTCGTGAAATTATTTTTTTTTAAAATTCTTACCATACAGATAGAAAAAAAAATGATTATACAAACTGTAAAAAGTCTATGTGCATTGCACACAACTTGTTTTCAGGTCAGGGACGATCTATTTTTAGAAGCACTTCTCCTTCCCAAGCGTGAACAATTTGTGGAGCTCTTCCTAAACAATGGTCTCTGTTTGCACCGACTGCTGATACCCAGTCGCTTGTCTTTTCTTTACGAGCAGTCACTGGAAAATGATTTCTTTGTGGGGATCTGCCTGGAGAAAGTCTTGAACAGGAAGACGGTGAGTGGGAGATCGGTGGGGACCGTTTGGGGGGAGGGTGGGGAGCTCTGAATATGAGGATGGTGAGTGAAGGTTCAGCAGAGCCAGGATTGGGTGGGTGCGGGGGGGGGGGGGCTCTGAACAGCAAAAGGGGAAATAATTAAGTGGGGGGGGTGGGGGGTGTGGGTGCACCATGACCCTGTAGCACCATGACCCTGTAGCACCATGACCCTGTAGCACCATGACCCTGTAGCACCATGACCCTGTAGCACCATGACCCTGTAGCACCATGACCCTGTAGCACCATGACCCTGTGACGGTGAGAGCATTGCCTTCCTAATCATAAAGCAGAAAGTGGCCCTATATGCCGTGTGCTTAAAGGGCCCACCATGTCGTCACACCATCAATGTGTCACGGGTTTCTGGACAATAACATCAGGCACAAAACCAGTTGAGGCGAGCTGGCTCAAAATCAGTTTAACCAGCTGCATCAAAATCAGTTGAGGCGAGCTGCCTTGAAATCAGTTGAACCAGCTGCATCAAAATCAGTTTAACCAGCTGCATCAAAATCAGTTGAGGCGAGCTGCCTCAAAACCAGTTCAGGCGAGCCGCCTGGCGATTGATATAGCCGTCCAGGTGAATGTGACTCTCGTCCGAGAACCAAAAATTCCTTTAAAAACATACGAATCCTCGTACACAATGATGAAAAGTGCCACACCATTCACGAGCCTCATCTTGGCTCGCGTTTCTGACTCTGTTAGGCGTTATCCAGTACGCAAATCCACCTACGCCCTTAGAGCAACGTGCGAATGAACGTACCGTTGATGGTCAGCTTCCAATTTGTTGGTCGTAGATTTCATAGGCGCAAGTGTAGAATCTGCCGCAGAGCACGCACGTGATTCTCATTTGTCAAAAAAGTTCCTTGCCGACCGGTCTAACCCTTCAGTTGAAACAGTACACTTCCAGAACGAATTTCTCAACAATAGACGGCATTGCTGTGTTACTAGGTGCCGGCATATTGAAACTTGCTCGGAAATGCTCTGCAGAATATTTAAAAAAAAAAAAAAGCAGTCCCTTATGAGCTAAAATAGTTCTCAACGATAAAAAAATAATATCCCCCGTAGAAGACTTATTTCTAACAACAAGTGCCCAACACAACTTCCTTGGAACCCTAGGGATTACTTGGCGGCTGGATCCTTTTGACGAACGCCTGCACGCCTTCAAGATGCGGTCGTATTTCAGTACTGTTACGTTGGGCGCATACCGTACTTGCAAGAGTTGAAGTAAAGACTATAGAGGAGCTAAACCTCCGATTTTGTTAACCAGGAAATAGCAGCTTGCTTTGTTTGTGCTGTGGCCGGACGAGAGGCTACAAAGATACGAAAAACAAAGGTCTCGCATTAAAAATTCACAAAGTTCTGAAAAAAGTTCAAGTATTTTCCAGGGAAAAGGTGACTTTACCACTGGAGTAGATGAGTTTCGACTTTGTGATTGCTGCACCATAAGATTGAGGAAGGGTTGTTGTATTTCTTTTTTTATTTAATCATTTAAAATTTGATTTCCCAGCACGGGTTCGCCGACCTGGATTTCTTGGACTCACCCAACAGTGACCTGGACAAGCTGCTGTGTTCCCTCACAGGCCTGCAGCGGCTGATGAGTTCCACGAACCTAGTCATGGGCCGAAAGGCGGCTAAAACAAAGGAGAAGTTAAATGCGGAGAGGAAGGTGAGATCTTGGGGCGAGGGGGGTGTCATTTGTTATGTAACCACATCTTTTATTACGAATGCTACCTCAGTTATTTTAAGACTCCTCAAATATACTGTCATATGTTAATAATTGCCAAGGTTTCATTAAAGGTATGGACTTCTCTGGTTGTAACTGATTTAGCTCTAGTTCACCAGCATTATCCACCAGTATGGTCCCTCAGTATTATCCACAAGTATTATCCACCAGTATTATCCACCAGTATTATCCACCAGTATTATCCACCAGTATTATCCACCAGCATTATCCACCAGTATTATCCAACATTTTTATCCACCATTGTTACCCACCATTATTATCCACCAGTATTATCCACCAGTATTATCCACCATTGTTATCCACCAGTATTATCCACCAGTATTATTCAGCAGATATTAATAAGCAAATAAGTAAAAATAAATAAACTTTATTTGTTTTTTTATTAAGTTGTGTCTATTCTACGTTTAATTTCTGTCAAATGTTTGAGAATCACTGTTGTTAGTGTGCACGCTGTTTTTGGGTCCGTGCGTTGTGTACCGTTGTACCCAGGTGTCGTGGCTAATCACCAGCCCTAGTATACAAAAAAAAAAACACACATCAAAGAATCGGATAGACTAAACAAAGATGAATAACTTAAACTAATGCCCCGTCGTAAATTCCTCCGTGTAAAAAAAATGTAATTTCTCTGTAAACTTTGTTGATAACGAAACTAAAAAAAAAAAACTTAAATTCCGTTTCCATTTTGGATCAGGCCCTCCTCGCTCTCATCTACTGGTCAGTGCTGACCAACCGGCAAGCCCTGGCCAAAGTTCTGTGGAAGCGCACGTCGGAACCCATCGCGGTGGCCTTGGTCATCTCCAACATGTTCTACCGCCTGTCCAAGCTCTACATCACTGACGTCGACTTGAAGAAATCGGTCAAGCGGGCAGCAGTGTAAGTACCACAAAATCATAGAACAGAATATTGGTAAAACTTCAAACCGGCTTGATGGTTTATGTTTGAATAGGGAGGAAGAGGTTGGGGTTCTTGAGTGAAAATAAATATTTTAATTTTTTTCTTTAAGTGAAAGCCTTAAAGAATTTCAGTAAGTATCCACTAATGTGTGGAGCGTGTGTGTGTGTGTGTGTGTGTTGGTGAGGGTTGGGGTGTGCAGGTTTGTCTAACTTCCTCTTTTGGGGGTGAGTATATTATTGCTGTTAAGCTCGACACCTTAATAATAACTATGGATTGTAAATGCAGGTGTTATTGCTTCATTGTGTGTCAACCTGTTGGATAATAAGATTGGTTGAATCTCCTTCTGGCACATAGCTTTTTTTTCTTCTTAATTTTCCCTAGCCCAGGGGCTCTTAACCATTGGTGTCGGGTGTTGCGAGAAGATCAGGAAAATCTGGCTTAAATGCTATTTTATTAACATTTTTTTATCGTTGGGGTGAGAAAAATATGTTTTGAAAATAGTTGGTGCGGTTCTCCTTAAAGTTCAAGAACCCCCTGCCCTAGCCCCGTGATGCCCATCACACTATGCCGGCTCCCAATTTGTTAAATATGTTTAACCCAAGAATTCACATTTCCAAATTCACAGTGCTAAATTCACAGTGCTAAAACTGAGATTAAATAAAGATGTTAAACAATGCTCTCCGCAGACAGTTCGGGTCTCTGGCTATCGAGGTGATGGACCTGACCTACAGCGACTCGAGCCTCCTGGCCTACCACTCGCTGGTCAACCCGCTGCCCGACTTCAACAACATGAACGTCGTGGATCTCGCCCTGATCGGCAGCAACATCTTCTTCATCGCGCACCCGTGCTGTCAGCGGTCCATGAGGGACAGGTGGATGGGCCACATCAGGATCAAATCGTTCGGACGCTTCCCCATCCAGATACCACAGTACATAAAGGTATTTACATCTGTTTGACGTAGAGCGTCATGTTTTACAAAATCCGTTGTCAAGTACCGAATTCGGCCCTTGAAGCCGTCGAATACACTCAAAGCACTAATAAATGGTTAATAATTTGTTTAAATATACTCAAAGACCAGACGCTAGTTGCTATGTGCCAATACGTTTAAACCGGATTTGGTGACTCAAATTCTTCCATGTTATTATAAAATGCTTATTCTTACAAGAATAAATGCTTCTTGCGAGAATAAGGCTTATCAGAGTATCTTTAAAGTTGTTGTTTTTTTTATACCAACAAGCTTAGTTTAAAAAAAATTTTAAAGCAGCATAATTTGACAAATAGGGTGTGAATGGGGAAGAAACCTTAAGCAGATGACCATTTAAAAGAATACAAGCTAATGCGATCAAAAGGAAACCGGGAATATTTCATCGGAGGAAAATATCTAATTTTTATTTGACGCTGGGTTTTAAAGTCTAAAATTGATTCGTTTTAAACACAAAGAGGTATTATCGCTTTTTTAAAATTTATCTATTAATTTTTTAAACAATCTCACCTTCTTTCTTAAAATTTATCCCATCACCATTTGTTGTTTTTAAATTAAACTTGTAAACGGAAACCATGCAAGTACAATAAATAACTCAACCAAAACAAAAACTAGCAAAGCTTTTTTTTTTTAAATAAAGTTTATCATCCCGAGTAGCCTAGTCTCATTTCACATTCTGTTCCAGATCCTTGCCTAATTCGATTGTTGCTCCTTTCGTTGTTGTTGTTTTTTTTTTTCTTTCTATAAAACTGCAGATTATGCTCTGTCTCGTGCTGATTTTCCCAATGTATTTCTGGCTGACATTTGATTCCAAAGAAAGAAATTATAAAGTGCTGAAAGGTAACCCTGGTGTTTCCAGCAATGAATTCCTTGACACGCTTTCTAGATGATATCATTTGTTTTTTTAACCCTCCGGACATGTAGCCTTTTCGGGGTGTATGTGCCAAAAAGACGGAAGCCTTTTTACGAGCTCGGCACTCGCATTTCAAACAAATTTATAAAAAAACTATTCACTTAATATATGTAAAACTATATATATTCTTGTAGGAAATTGAATGAACTAATACAATCTTTATGAATCAAACTGAAATATCAAAATTTATGCAAATGAGTTACTCTAATTTACATAATTTATGCGTGTAATTCTTTGTTACACCTAGATTAAACATGACTGACTTGTATCAATTGTGTGAATATTTTGATGGATGAAGTCTAAATAAGACCTAAAACTTATGTTTTGGGAGACATGGCCCATGGAGGCCCTTCAGATACATCTGACACATGATTCTACTCTTTTTCCATCCCCCCCCTTATTTGTCAGTTGTTACAGACACACTGTAACAGGCCCCCATTTATGACCTAGGGACCTTCTCTTAGGCTGGATGTTACTGAGAACGTTGTTTGCATATCTATTGGTCTCTCTCATAAAAATTTGAGTGATATTTAGTGTAAAAAAAAATAGCATGAAGTACTAAAATGTGGTGCTTATGCCTTATTTATAGGATGTATGTTGTCTAAAAATTCAGAGGGGTCATCTCTGTCCATTTGAGGACCCCTAATACTAGTAATACTAAACCAAGGGTTCACAACACTAGCATTACCCTCAATTTGAAAGTCTTCATTAATTTCCTGGTTGTTTTCATCAGTTTCAGTGTCAGATTCACTGCTAGAACATCAAAATCACTAAGCACAGTTTGATCAGAGTCACTGTCAGACATGTTCGAATTTCACGATGTAACTACACACACACAAAAAAAATTCCTGCACACAAATAAATTGAGTTCACCTTCAACGAATGCCACCATTACAATGCCGGGATTTGCAGGAATACGTATGACTAATTTTCATTCGCTGGTACAACGCCAAGCCAGCCAATCGTGGGGCTCGATCTATCAGGCCGATGGCTCGGACTTGACGTCTTTCTCGCTAGTGTAGCTCAGGCCGATAGATCGGCCCTTACGTCTCCAGAGGGTTAATACAATCACGTTGATGTGATAGGACAGTATTTTTATTTTCGTTGCATTTAGAATTTATAAACGAAATGTGTTAAGAGCATTTTTTTTCCAGTGTTTGTATTCCCGCTTTTTATCGATTCAGTCTTCCTCGTGCTGACCTGTACTGTCGTTTCTGAGTTGATGACACAGGGTTTAAGCTCCGTATGCTGGGTTGGGGGATATGGGGTGGCTGGAGGATGCTGGGAGAAAAAAGAAAATGTTATTACAATTTTTTTTTCAAAAATAAGATCTTACCCATTGCTTACAATAACGATCGGTCCTAAATGTGGAATTTAGGGATGGATGGAGGAAGCCTGTAGGGGGCAGGGCATTTCGGCAATTAGTAGCTGGTCAACGGTGTTTGTGGAATACAGTGGAAACACCGACTAAAAAATGTTGTGCTCCGTTGAGTGCTTATGCCCTATTAGGAGTAAGGGTGTAGAGGGCATTGTCTTGATTTAAGAGGTTGTAGAATTTAATTTCATTGTGCAGATTCATACCCCTAAGTAAATGTTGGACGCCCTTTTTCAAGAGTCATTTGGTATTCCGCCGAGGAGTTATTTTCTTTGATAGGAAATGCGATGCCGAAGTAATATTTTTTTTTTGCTAAGGTTGTGTTTTTAAAAATGAATAGGACAATTAGTCAGTTTTACTTTCCCCGGTCTCTTTGGTACACGGGTTTTCGGTAAACTTTCGTTAAATCTTTTAAGGGGAAACCTTGACGTCTGTCTGTAGACATTGGCCAAGTTAGGTATTTGGTACGATGAATACCTCTGGGTGGGAAGAGCGGTGGAGATTCTGAGAAATCTCATAACATTGTTATATGTGGCTGGCTGGGTGTTTTATTGCTTGAATTCTTCTAGGGTCTCGTTTTTTTTTGTGTTTTTTAAATTCCAGTTTTATTTCAGTTCTACTTGACTAATTTCAGAAGCTACAAAAGATTCCTTCACGCTGGAGAGAAGCCATAGGCGGTCAAGTCAAGTGGTAAACTCTTTTTCTAAAGTATTAATTTCTTTGATCCTTTGTTGATACTTAGTGTTGAGTAAAGATATCCATAACAGGGAAGGATACACCCAGATTCTGTTAAGACACTCAGAGACTGATCAGATTCTTAGAGACCGATTAGACACTCACAGACTTATTAGACACGCAGAGACTGATCAGACACTCGGAGACCAATCAGAAACTATGTTATGTAGCACACATTCCCCGTGCGTGAACTTTCTTTGACCCCGCATTAGACTACTAGCAGACGGTAACGTTTTTTTTGTGAGCGTGGTTAAATCTCTTTGATGTATTTTGTTTACAAACGTATTTACCAATTAAACATGGTTAGACTGACTCCTAGTATATTGTCGAATGTTCTCGATAACCCGAGAAATGTAAACAATACGTCTTAAGTCTTTTCTGGAAGCATCTTACCTTACATGTATATAAGGGAATGACAGATACGGAGAGACGGAGATTCAGATTAGATAGTTTTAACTTCACGAGACGTGTATTATTCTTTGAGTATTTATGTGTTTATTCGCATTCTTCATTCAACAATATTCATTGGCACATTGTACTAACTGTGTTAACTGTGTATTAATTTCTCACAAGAGAAGCCAGTGTGTAACACACTCAGAGACTTATGAGAAACTCAGAGACTGATCAGAAACTCAGAGACTGATAAGACACTCAGAGACTGATCAGACACTCAGAGACTGATCAGACACTCAGAGACTTATCGGACACTCTGCACAATTTGAAAGTCAAAGTGTAGACATTTGGTGCTGTTCGGATTGTTTGAAATCACTTCAAACAAATCGGAATTGAAGATCGTATTTTTAAATGGAAATAGACACGGTAACATAGCGTCTCAGGTGAAATGAATACTTAAGGATTACGACAAAGCTTCTGGTCGTTCAGTTTGATCTTATATGTCCTATGTGCAGTCCAGATATTATATGACATAAGATAGCACATGTAATGTTTAGATGAGCGCGCATATACGTTTAGATCAGTATGTAATAATATATCTATTCTAAAAGCGAACTGACTAAAGCCTATGTTTTATTCCTCAGAAATTCCTGAACAAGAAGAAAAAAGCTGCGGACTACTACGTCCTGCACGACCCATACGGCACGCCCCCCATATGGCGTCAAATCTATTTCCTGTGGACCGCCCCAGTGACAAAGTTTTGGCTAAACCAGGTGAGCCGGGGCCGCCGTGGGCTTGTAACGTAACATCTGTATCACAGCCGTGTAATAACAGCCCACATCATACGGTATATATATACGGTATATATATACGGTATATATATATATATATATACGATATATATATACGGTATATATATACGGTATATATATATATATATATATATATACATATTGGGGGGGGGGGGGGGCGGGAGAATTTGTGCGCAAGTTGGTTATTGTAAGTCATTTAAACAATTAAATAGGATAATATTTTAATTTAATTTATTTTTAAAATCATTTTTGCTCAACAAAACATTGCCATAACCTTATTTTAACTCGAGATATCTCAACAGTCCGTTTCGGTTTTTTTGTTGTTTTTTTTTTTTGGGGGGGGGGGGGGGGGCGGTTTTTTTTTTTTTTTTTTTTTTGGGGGGGGGGGGGGGGTTGGTGTCTTTTTTTTTTATGGCAGCCAAAGTATATTTCTTTAAATAGGACAAACATGATATCTATCATAAACTCCCGAGTTCCGCAATGTTTACCATGGCAAACTAGAAGTCCTTTCATAAATGTAAAAATAGATTTACAAACCAATCTGCTGATGCGTGCTCCCATGACGAATGATGTGAAATGGTTGACTCTCGGAACCTCATTTGGTCAGTCGCATTGACTGATTCGTTTGTACCGTAAGTCATCGTGCCATTACCGATAAATCCTAACCCGATTTGGATTTTTGAGAAAAAGGTTGGGGGGGGGGGGGGGGAGCGGGGAGGGGGGGGCTGGGGGGGGGGGGGCGTTAAAAAACATTAAACGATTTTTCTTTTCAATGCCAACAAAAACAAAAAAAGATTGATAATGACTGAGATGAAAGTTCACATAGAAATGGACAAATGACGTTTAAGAAATTGGTTTAATCTTTGAATTTATTAGACGCCTAACTTCTTTGTGCGATACGATACATTTTAATTATCTCCGTGATGATTATAATAATTAAATCATTTTATTGTGTGCATCAATTTTGTTTCCTAGTTCTACATTTGGAAACAACAACGAACAAAAATCTAGGTGTAGAGGAATCTTTTACGGTGTAGGAAAATTGTTCTAGTCTTTATCAACTGACCAACCTTTCCCCTCCCTCTCCTCTCATCCCATCCAATGAGCTCGTCTCTTTCAAGTAAATAGTAGGACAACGCATGTGGAAGCTGGAATCGAAAGGCAGGACAATAAGATATGAACGTTTCGGCCAAGAGCCTTGCTCGGCAGACAGAACGAATGAAAATTGTTTCGATTAAAGCTTCCACATACCTTGTCCTACAATTTCCTTCACGCAGCTTGAACGCAGTCCTTCATTTATTATCGCCCCCTTTCAATCGCTTTTCATGGTCATCTACAGCTTTTCATGGTCATCTACCTGTTCCTGTTTGGTTACGCCCTGCTGATTCCCTACTGTGGCAGTCAGCTTCTCAACGTCATGCTGGCGGCTTGGACAATGGTTAACCTTATAGAGCACATTACTTGGGCAGCGAAGAGGAAGATGGTAAGTTGGCAGATGAGGTGAGGATTACATGGATGAAAAGAATTATGTAGTGTGGGTTTTTTGTTAATTTATTTATTTTTTTTGGTTGGGGGGACGGGTGTTGGTGTTAAGGTGCGAACTTCGCTGCATACTGAGTCAAGGAAAAATTTACTTTTAATAATTTGAGAAAGGGCGCATTCCTTGACTAAATCAATTCAAATTTCTCCAACGATCTGTTAATAAGGTAATGAAGTCCTCCTTCTTTCTTCTTCTATATTTCGAGGGCCCACGATCAATGTATTGATCATTCTGGCTCCTATGTTTCAAGGGGGTTTGCGATGTAACTGTGCATGATTTTGAAGGGGATACGTCACTGGCTACTCAGTATTATGAACTGGGGGTTGGGAAGACAGGAGTCCTTTTCGAGCTAACCACGCGTTGACGCATTTGAAGGAGATGGACAAATAATTTAACGTTGATAAATACGTAAGCCCTGGATACGATGTTAAAATAGTTTGCAAAGAGTCAGTTGCTGCAGCTCAAGTGGTAGACTCCTCGATTAGCATCTGACATGTACATGGAGTGATACCTTGCTGCTCCTTCTCCGTTGGAGCATTGGCCAGTGGTAAATTGTTGTGCGAATGACAGCTATCAATTTTATTATTTTATATTAAAAGAAAAGAATTTTAGATGGGAAAGAGCCTCTTTTTTCAAAATGTGGGGCGTGGCCCAATTTTCAAATTTAAAAAAAAAATCTTTAAAAGAAACAAATAATTTCTTGTTAATTTTATTTCTGAATGTAGCCAACTAATTTAATATAAACAGTTAAAATGATGTATAGCTTTGCACTTGATTAGACATAGCTAGACATCTGTTCACATAGTTCTGTTCACATAGTAAGTACTAAGAAAACCAACATAACTTAATATTTTTATTTATGTGACTCAAGCTACATTTTAAAACAAAACAAAAAAACTTTTTAGGGGCTGTGATCATGGGAAAATATAATTAGTGATCACTCGCTGTAGATAGGTCTCTGCTGATCGTGGGGCGGCTCGAAGGCAATATCGACCTCAAGCAACTGCACCTCCCCAAGTCTTTACTTTGAGATGTTTTTTGTTTTGTTTTTTTTTTTTGTTTTTTTTTTTTAGTTTACTCGAATTTTTTTTGTTATTTTTTATTTTTTTTTTTGTCCCCCCCAAAATGTTGATGTAATACTTACTTTTCTGTCTTTTTTTTCCAAACCAATATTTCAGAAATTCCGGACGCTGAGCTTGTTTTGGCCCATGCAGGACATCTTCGTGGAGATGGTGGTGGTGTTCATCCTGCTGTACGAGGTCATGGTGGCCAACTACTACCTCAGCTTCATCCTCCCCAAGGTCAGCTTCGTCTCGTTCAAGCTCATCCTCTCCATCGGCCTGCTCTTCACCTACTTCAGGGCCCTGAGGTACCTGCTCCCCGTGAGCCAGGAGCTGGGCCCCATGCTGGTCAACATCACGTTGTTGGTGAGTCCGACGACGACCGATCTGTTGATGGGGGACCGGGTATCGGCGGCGGCGAATTCGTGAGGACAAGGGACGGGGTTTGTTTAAAATGGGGGAACCTTTTCACACTGTTTTCCATTCATTTTGGAACGCACGCTCTATAAAAGCACGTGCAAAGGTTTTGATTTTAACACCACCCCACCCCCCCTCCCCCCTTTTCCCAACTTTTAGTGATTTTTTTTTTAAGTACCCTTATGCTGCCGTCGGGAAGATTGAATATCTTTTGCCCGTTTAAGCCTCGAGATTATTACGATCCGTTGTGAACCTCACCACAAGTAAAACAAATCGGGATATTAATAAATGAAGGTAAAAGGAACGTTAACTTAAAACCAGTTTGCTGTCTTACACTACCATCACTTTGTTTTTACAATCTCAAATACTAAATACGTCACGCCACCCCCCACCCCTCTTTGGAGGCCACAGAATCTTCAAATTGCTCCCTTCGTGGGGCTTAGGCCCAGTTTAGAAAACACCGTCAAAATACAGATTATTATTTTATTTGCATTTTAAATTGCATGAAGTTACTATTTCATGACTTAGTTTTTACTCACTCTGATAAAGTGATTGCTTGCGTAGCCCAATTGCTCCAATGTAGGCAATGAATAATTTAGAGCTTCCATAAACAAAACAAAAATTAACGAAACGGTTGAATGGTGGAAAGCACTCTGTAACACTTCCTTGTCATGTTCTTTGACTGCTTCAGACCAGAAAAGACATGCTCCTCTGGTTCCGGCTGTGGGCGCTGTGCCTGCTCTCCGGCGCCCTCACCATACAGATCGTCAACTACCCGGCCATGCCCTTCACCGCATCCGTCTTCGCCACGGCCCTGCTGAGGGCTCTTCTTGGGATTTTCCTGACGGAGATTGAAGACCTGGATGGTATTGGTGACCTTTTTTTCTCTAGTTTATGCGTTATGTGGTTAAGGGGGGGGGGGGGTCTTGTT
>CAXITT010000149.1:1173235-1184106 GCA_964033795.1 Lymnaea stagnalis | reverse complement strand
TGCCCAGGTGAGAGTGGGACGTGTCAGTCATCCCGGGTGTGCCCAGGGAGAGTGTGACGTGTTAGTCATCCCAGGTGCGCCCAGGTGAATCTGTGACGTGTTAGTCATTCCGGAGGTGCCCAGTTGAGAGTGTGACGTGTTAGTCATTCCAGTTGTGCCCAGGTGAAAGTGTGACGTGTTAGTCATCCCGGGTGTGCCCAGGTGAGAGTGTGACGTGTTAGTCATCCCGGGTGTGCCCAGGTGAAAGTGTGACGTGTTAGTCATCCCGGGTGTGCCCAGGTGAGAGTGTGACGTGTTAGTCATCCCGGACGTGCCCAGGTGAGAGTGTGACGTTTTAGTCATTCCAGGTGTGCCCAGGTGAAAGTGTGACGTGTTAGTCATCCCGGACGTGCCCGGGTTAGAGTGTGACGCGTTAGTCATCCCGGGTGAGCCCAGGTGAGAGTGTGACGTGTTAGTCATTCCGGATGTGCCCAGGTGAGAGTGTGACGTGTTAGTCATCCCGGGTGTGCCCAGGTGAGAGTGTGACGTGTTAGTCATTCCGGATTTGCCCAGGTGAGAGTGGGACGTGTCAGTCATCCCGGGTGTGCCCAGGGAGAGTGTGACGTGTTAGTCATCCCAGGTGCGCCCAGGTGAATCTGTGACGTGTTAGTCATTCCGGAGGTGCCCAGTTGATAAAAACTTAGTTTTATAAATGTTTTTTTAAAAACGTTTGATGTGGACAATCCTTAAATTGTGGAGTTTTAGAATGTGTGTCCGAAACTTTTAGTCTCTTGAGTTGACATTCTGGTTGTCAGCCCCCCCCCCAATCCCCCCCCCCCCGTGAGGCTGTCAATGCATCCTCCCTAGTGACCCACTGTTTCAGATTTCCACCGCAGCCTGGTTCAATTCCCCTTTCAATCAAAAGTCTATACGTTCCAAAGCTATTGATTTTATGGCTTCAAGGTTCGTGGCACGATTTTCTATATATATATATTTATTTATTTTTAAAATAATGCAGTAATAATTAACAGAACAATTTAAGAGAACAATTTAAGAGAACAATTTAAGAGAACAATTTAAGAGAACAATTTAAGAGAACAATTTAAGAGAACAATGGCGTGGACGAAGATTTGCTCTAGGCATTCATCGATAATTCGTTTTAAACTTGTCAAATCTTGTGTCTGGCTTCCTCTCCCAGGTGGCGTTCGAGCAGTACGACCCTTTGACCTACTCGAAACCTATCGATGACTACCCGGTCGAATTGCAGGCGTGGGTTGACCCGGATGTACTCAAGTAGGTCACACATAAAAAAAAGCCAGAGACTCCGTATTCATATCCACAGATCCCTAGAAAGTAGCCATGGCTAAATTTGATTCCGCGGCAGCCCTGAATGTAAAAATGCGACTCTCGGCTTGCTGATATGACTTCGGGATAATTTCCGTTGCATTGATCAAACAAACAATTTTCGTTATATGGATCAAACAACCAATTTCCGTTATGAAAAAAAAAAAGTATAATTAATACACCATTACTTGCTGACTCACTATTGCACCAACATCGTGAAGGTCGTTCAAGTGACAATTAAATGACCAAAGAAAACAACCGCATATTTTTTTTTAAATAAATGCTTTTCTTACTTCTAAATACATATAAATCAGTAATCCTATTGATCCGCTACATCTTATTTAATGGCAAACTATTGCTGAGCATATACAATGAAACTTAAAGTCATAAAAGCAGATTCAACTTCATTTCCTCTTTTTTTTTTTAAGCCCGAGATAAAATGACTCTGAGCACTGCACGCACGGCTCATAACAAAGAAGTCCAACCCCTCTTTCCCAAGAAAAGGCAACGCAAAGCTTTAAATGAAATGTGTGTTGTTGTTTTTTCCTCGTTAGATTCCACGGGGAAGATAGCGAGCTCAACTCGATGGTGGGGATTGGAGAGGAGAGCGACGTGCCGCCTTCGCCTGCGCCACCGCAGTTCGAGCCCCAGTACAACGCTGTCGTGACCATCGTGCTGGCCAACGGGAAGGAAGGGAAGGTGGACAGGACGTCGATGATGACGATGAATGACCAGCCGGTGGTGTTTGAGATTGATGCCACGGGTGTGCCCAGGTGAGAGTGGGACGTGTCAGTCATCCCGGGTGTGCCCAGGGAGAGTGTGACGTGTTAGTCATCCCAGGTGCGCCCAGGTGAATCTGTGACGTGTTAGTCATTCCGGAGGTGCCCAGTTGAGAGTGTGACGTGTTAGTCATTCCAGTTGTGCCCAGGTGAAAGTGTGACGTGTTAGTCATCCCGGGTGTGCCCAGGTGAGAGTGTGACGTGTTAGTCATCCCGGGTGTGCCCAGGTGAGAGTGTGACGTGTTAGTCATCCCGGGTGTGCCCAGGTGAGAGTGTGACGTGTTAGTCATCCCGGGTGTGCCCAGGTGAGAGTGTGACGTGTTAGTCATCCCGGGTGTGCCCAGGTGAGAGTGTGACGTGTTAGTCATCCCGGGTGTGCCCAGGTGAGAGTGTGACGTGTTAGTCATCCCGGGTGTGCCCAGGTGAGAGTGTGACGTGTTAGTCATCCCGGGTGTGCCCAGGTGAGAGTGTGACGTGTTAGTCATCCCGGGTGTGCCCAGGTGAGAGTGTGACGTGTTAGTCATCCCGGGTGTGCCCAGGTGAGAGTGTGACGTGTTAGTCATCCCGGGTGTGCCCAGGTGAGAGTGTGACGTGTTAGTCATCCCGGGTGTGCCCAGGTGAGAGTGTGACGTGTTAGTCATCCCGGGTGTGCCCAGGTGAGAGTGTGACGTGTTAGTCATCCCGGGTGTGCCCAGGTGAGAGTGTGACGTGTTAGTCATCCCGGGTGTGCCCAGGTGAGAGTGTGACGTGTTAGTCATCCCGGGTGTGCCCAGGTGAGAGTGTGACGTGTTAGTCATTCCGGATTTGCCCAGGTGAGAGTGTGACGTGTTAGTCATCCCGGGTGTGCCCAGGTGAGAGTGTGACGTGTTAGTCATCCCGGGTGTGCCCAGGTGAGAGTGTGACGTGTTAGTCATTCCGGGTGTGCCCAGGTGAGAGTGTGACGTGTTAGTCATCCCGGGTGTGCCCAGGTGAGAGTGTGACGTGTTAGTCATCCCGGGTGTGCCCAGGTGAGAGTGTGACGTGTTAGTCATTCCGGATGTGCCCAGGTGAGAGTGTGACGTGTTAAGTCATCCCGGACGTGCCCAGGTGAGAGTGTGACGTGTTAGTCATCCCGGACGTGCCCAGGTGAGAGTGTGACGTGTTAGTCATCCCGGTTGTGCCCAGGTGAGAGTGTGACGTGTTAGTCATCCCGGGTGTGCCCAGGTGAAATTGTGACGTGTTAGTCATCCCGGGTGTGCCCAGGTGAGAGTGTGACGTGTTAGTCATCCCGGGTGTGCCCAGGTGAGAATGTGACGTGTTAGTCATCCCGGGTGTGCCCAGGTGAGAATGTGACGTGTTAGTCATCCCGGGTGTGGCCAGGTGAGAATGTGACGTGTTAGTCATGACCGGGTGTGCCCAGGTGAGAATGTGACTGGTTAGTCATCCCGGGGGTGCCCAGGTAAGAATGTGACGGGTTAGTCATCCCGGGGGTGGCCAGGTAAGAATGTGACGTGTTAGTCATCCCGGGTGTGCCCAGGTGAGAGTGTGACGTGTTAGTCATCCCGGGTGTGCCCAGGTGAGAATGTGACGTTTAGATATCCCGGACGTGCCCAGGTGAGAGTGTGACGTGTTAGTCATCCCGGGTGTGCCCAGGTGAGAATGTGACGTGTTAGTCATCCCGGGTGTACCCAGGTGAGAATGTGACGTGTTAGTCATCCCGGGTGTGCCCAGGTGAGAATGTGACGTGTTAGTCATCCCGGGTGTGCCCAGGTGAGAGTGTGACGTGTTAGTCATCCCGGGTGTGCCCAGGTTAGAGTGTGACACCATTAGCCATCACGTGATTTGATCAAGTGTTTTTCTTTGACGCGTACGAATATAAATGGTAAGACAAGTATGTGCGTCAACCTATTGAGCCATATGCAAATGTTATCAACCATACAGTGACCCGTCAGAAGTAAAGGAAATAGACGATTCCATAATTGCGACGGGTTTCACTTTCTTGACAGTTTCGCGATTACATTTTTGGCTTGAAGGCACCTTTTAGGTTGCTTTGTTTAATATACAAATATTAATTTTACTGTTTTTTTTTTTTTGATATTTTATATCAATGCGCAGCACTCATGATACACACGTGTGTAGTGAGAACAACACATTTTTAAAAACGAAAATTTCATTTATCACTTTTCATTACTCTTTTAGTGTGTAATTAAGGGAAGGCAAAAACTGAATTAATTTTAACAAAATTTGAAATGAATTGTTGGCCCATGACCATTTTCGTGACTTGAGCAACACATTATTTTGGAGGAAACACTGACTAGTCCAAAAATTTTTTAGAGGAGATATTAACTAGTCCAACAAATTATTTTGGGTGAGATATTAACTAGTCCAACAAATTTTTTAGAGGAGATATTAACTAGTCGAAAAAATTATTTTAGATAAGATATTAACTAGTGCATCAAATTATTTTAGAGAGATATTACCTAGTCCAACAAATTATTTTAGAGGAGATATTAACTAGTCCAACAAATTTTTAGAGGAGATATTAACTAGTCCAACAAATTATTTTAGAGGAGATATTAACTAGTCAGTCAAATTATATTAGAGATATATTAACTAGTCAGTCAAATTATATTAGAGATATATTAACTAGTCAGTCAAATTATAATAGAGATATATTAAGTAGTCCAACAAATTATTTTAGAGATATATTAACTAGTCCATCAAATTATTTTAGAGGAGATATTAACTAGTCCAATAAATTATTTGAAATATATTAACTAGTCCAAGAAATTATTTTAGAGGAGATATTAACTAGTCCAAGAAATTATTTTAGAGGAGATATTAACTAGTCCAAGAAATTATTTTAGAGGAGATATTAACTAGTCCAAGAAATTATTTTAGAGGAGATATTAACTAGTCCAAGAAATTATTTTAGAGGAGATATTAACTAGTCCAAGAAATTATTTTAGAGGAGATATTAACTAGTCCAAGAAATTATTTTAGAGGAGATATTAACTAGTCCAAGAAATTATTTTAGAGGAGATATTAACTAGTCCAAGAAATTATTTTAGAGGAGATATTAACTAGTCCAAGAAATTATTTTAGAGGAGATATTAACTAGTCCAAGAAATTATTTTAGAGGAGATATTAACTAGTCCAAGAAATTATTTTAGAGGAGATATTAACTAGTCCAAGAAATTATTTTAGAGGAGATATTAACTAGTCCAAGAAATTATTTTAGAGGAGATATTAACTAGTCCAAGAAATTATTTTAGAGGAGATATTAACTAGTCCAAGAAATTATTTTNCAGATAAGACTTTTGACAATTGACCCTCTCCAATTCTCTCATTAAATTTAATGACCCCCCCCCCCCCACACACACACACTATGTGATAAGGCCCTATACCTGAACTCTCCATTGACGCCAAATTTATTTCCTGTTGTATCCAGGAACCCCGTGGGTCGCACTGGACTGAGGGGTCGGGGCAACCTATACCGGTGGGGACCAAACCACGTGATGAAGGCCGTGATATCCCGATGGAAGTCACCCTCGGCGACGCAGACTTCGGGGGCCCGTGGGGCAGACCAGCCCGGCGGTAAACGAATGGAGATTCTCGTGTCGCACGACGGCCCTGACGTCCGGGCAAGCTCCCTTCCTTCCGTAAGGTCTCATGAGTTGCTCTTTCACATTTGGGAATACTGCTCGTTTGTTAGACAAGGGCATAACTTAATTATATCCCTTTGAGTTCGTTAGATCAGGCCTGCACAACTCAAAATGTATGGCGGGCCGTAATACTTTATGAAAAACTTGTGCGGGCCGAAAGATAATTAGATAGGGGGGGGGGGAATCTATTAAGAAAATAAAAATAATAAATAATTATTTCGTTAATTCGCGGGCCACCAAGTGCGTGTTGGCGGGTCGCATGCGGCTTGCGGGACGTATGTTGTGCATGCCTGCTAGATGGTAAAAAAAAAAATGAGATCGGAACAAATTAAACACATCTGTATGACATGAGTCATGGGTTTAACAAGAAGTAAAGGATTTTAAAATCGTAAAACACCAGTTGTACGTCACTAAAGTTAACGTGAAGAGTTACGATAAAATAAAGTGTTTGGGTGTCACTGTTCTGAACATTCACATAAAATCATTTAACTTATGTATCATCGCATAGCATATCTTATGTCCTCTCAACTCAAGATCGTCATCTCGATTAAACTCACGTGACCCTAATCACACACCCTGATTGCCCAGTCTTAATTGTCAGACTTCACCATACTCCGTGTTACAATGAACGGGTGGGGCGGGGTGGAAAAGGGGGGGGGGTCAAAGTATTAATAACATGTGTAATCAGTAATCTTTTATCGGCGGTTCTCACATTCATTATAATGTCTTGGTATACTGTACACACATTTTATGTTCTGAAAATGTAGTTATCCCCCTTGCGATTATTAATGAGGATGATTCTGGGCGGATAGTGGTGAGAAAACTATGCATGGAACAAAAAACTTCGGGGTTTTTTTAACATGAAAAATTGGATTCTGTTTAAAATCTTTTTTTTTTTCAAATATGTATAATGCGTTGATGCTGCTGGATGCGTCTTCGAGTTCGATGTCGGAAAGCTTCAGAAGCCATAATTCTTATTCTTTATTTTGTTTTAAAAAATGTTCACGTATTCAAGTCTTCATTCCCATACTTTTTTAGAGAAAAATATAAATATTTTAATGCATCTGCAGTTAGTAAACGTAAGTCTTCGACTTTGAAAGCATGCAGCATAACCACGGGCCATAAATCATGGAGTTAAAGTTTATTGAACCGTCTTTTGTTTTTGTTTTTTTTAATTATCATGTAAAAAGCCGGTCTATAACCCCGCCACTGAAGGCAGATGTTAATGCGCAGTCGCGCCCCTTGCGTCTTTGAGAAACATCTTTTTAACACCAAACCCTCGTTCTTTCCTCCACACCGACATTTCAGGGGGTCGTCAACACGGGGGTCTCCCCCTACACGGTCATGTGCAACATGCTGTTCAATCTGCTCTTCAAAGAAGGTGACCTTGACCTGCCCACTAACTACGATCAGGAGGAGATGATACAGGTACCTGGTCAAATTGACTATTTAAATCCACTATTTTGTCTTGAGCGGGTGGCCCGGGGGGGGGGGGAATTTTGTTTATATTGTGACCAGTGGCAACGCCATCAAATTTAACATGGCGGGTCCCTTGCAGGTCTTAAAAAAATTTGGCGGGTCCCAAATAAATGTATTAAAAAAAAATAAATTGAGTATTTAAATCCCCTATTTTGTTTTGAGGGGGTGGCCGGGGGGGGGGGGGGAATTTTGTTTATATTGTGACCAGTGGCAACGCCATCAAATTTAACATGGCGGGTCCCTTGCAGGTCTTAAAAAAATTTGGCGGGTCCCAAATAAATGTATTAAAAACAAATGACGTTAAATGGTGTCGATAAAAATTTAAACATATAAAGGCATTTACAATGGAAGTTCTCTTACATGTAATGTAGTTTACGCTTAATGAGCATATATACAATATTAGTAACTAATAAAAATTTACCAGGTCATTTGCCAGGTCCCAAGTTTTTTAACCAGGTCCTGGGACCCGGCGGGACCTGGTGTAGCGTCGCCACTGATTGTGACGTCTCATTTTTTTTAAGTCGTTTATTTGAACCAAAGTGTTCAACGAATTCCTTTTATGCACCACTACACCATGATTGTGTATATTTTATAAGAAAAGTACTTATCCAGGTATTCTATAGAATGACGAGTCTAGTCTAAGGGTGAAAAACATTAGCCGTTATACACATGGCCTAGGTATTCTATAGAATGTCTGACTGCCTTTACGTAAAGTATATAACAACATGAAATGGATTGGAGTTTATATAAACAAGGGCTAAAACATTGTAGGATGAAATGTCTATGAGACAATATATGGCATATGTCTAGAGCTCTGTCAATGGCTAGATTGCCTGGCATATGTCTAGAAGTCTACTTTGTTAACATAATGCTTTTATTATTTATTTTTTAAACACAAAAATATTTTTATAAATTTTTTTTATTATACATGAACTTAAAAAATAATTGCCCAGGTCCAGTAGACTGTTGTGTTTTCCAGGTCCAGTAGACTTTTGTATTGCCCAGGTCCACTAAACTGTTGTGTTTCCCAGGTCCACTAGACTTTTGTGTTGTCCAGATCCAGTAGACTGTTGTGTTGCCCAGGTCGAGTAGAATGTTTTGTTGACAGTTCCACTAGACTGTTATGTAGCCAAGTTCCAGTAGAATGTTTTGTTGACCAGGTCCAGTAGACTGTTGTGTTGACAGTTCCACTAAACTGTTGTGTTGCCCAGGTCCAGTAGGCTGTTGTGTTGTCCAGGTCCAGTACACTGTTGTGTTGTCCAGCTCCACTAGACTGTTGTGTTGTCCAGGTCCACTAGACTGTTGTGTTTCCCAGGTTAAGTAGGCAGTTGTGTTGCCCAGGTCCAGTAGAATGTTGTGTTGCCCAGGTCCAGGAGAATTTTTTGTTGCCCAGGTCAAGTAGGCTGTTGTGTTATAGCTGATCTGAGATGTGTTTGTCAGTTGGAAATGATCCAGTCAAATTGTTTCCAGCCTTAAAAACAATTGGCCACAGCTTAAGATTGTGCACGTGACCCCTCACCATAGCCAACGTCAAGGGGGTGTAGAAGTTGGGAATGAGGGTGTTAAAAACATTCTCACGACATGGACGCAAGACGGGAACAGCAGTTATTGTATTGTCGGTCCATTATTTACTCAGTAAATGACAATTCAGACATATCATGCTAGTACCAAGGTGAGCTTATGACGCTGGTATCAAGATGTGGCTATGACGCTGGTACCAAGATTTGCCCATCAAGGTGGTACCAAGATGAACTTATGACGCTGGTACCAAGCTGTGTCTATCGCGCTGGTACCAAGATGAACTTATGACGCTGGTACCAAGATGTGCCTATCACGCTGGTACCAAGATGAGCTTCTGAAACTGGTACCAAGATGAGCTTATGACGCTGGTACCAAGATGAACTTATGACGCTGGTACCAAGATGAACTTATGACGCTGGTACCAAGATGAGCTTCTGAAACTGGTACCAAGATGAGCTTATGACGCTGGTACCAAGATGAACTTATGACGCTGGTACCAATCTGTGTCTATCACGATGGTACCAAGACGTCTACCTACGAGGCTCAACAAGCTTTACAGAACGTCATGAGGGAAGAAGACTTGCATGCGATGGTTGATTTAATTCCGAAATCTACTATGCTCTTTCTACGCCACCTCAAGTCTCTACAGATCTTTCTATAGCACCTCCAGTCTCTAAAGATCTTTTTAAAGCACCTCCAGTCTCTAAAGATCTTTCTACCATATAAGCTCAACCATATCTACCAGTTAAAGAGACTAAAAACTCAAATATCTTTGCAATTTGTAGTCTTGTTAAGTTATACTTGCAAATAACAACACATATCTGCAGACTGTACCTGAACATCACAAGTATCTACACGTGCTACTGCTGGCCGCTTGTGGCTTCAAGTTATTAGTGGTCATCGTTTTTATGGCGTAGGGATACGATGCCCCTGTGTTGTTTCCCGTCTGTTGTAATCATCAAAATTCTCTTTAAAAATAGAAAAACTGCTAAAAAAAGCGGGTAAAGGGATGGCAACATAATGTTAGTACAGTGGTGGCAAGACCTCGGAGAAAACACCCCCTCCCCACACACACACACACTTTTTTTTTTACAGTTGAGTGAAGTAGTAGAGTGAAGATTTCAATTTCTTGCTGTGACCAAGAAACGTAGATACTTTCCCAGTATTTTAGTTGTCCTCACAGATTGGCAGAACGATGTATGTAATTTAGGCTCAAAAACAGGTTTATTATTAAGACAGTTTAATACCAGATCTCAGTTTGCCTGTGCTGATTGCTTTTATTGACACTAGAAGAGACGCTGACAGATAAACAAAGCTCACTCAGATCAGCTGTAGCACAAAATTTTACTGGAACTGGGCATGGATTTCTTATGGGCGAGTGCAGCACAATATTAAAATGAAACTGGACAAGGATTTGTTAAGGGAATGTGCAACACAAATTTCCACTGGAACTGGACAAGGATTTGTTAAGGGCATGTGAAAGCAACACAACATCCCACTGGAACTGGACACGGATTTGTTAAGGGCATACAACATTCTACTGGAACTGGACATGGATAAGCATGTGCAACACAACATTCAACTGGAACTGATAATGTATTTGTTTAAGGGCATGTGCAACACAACATTCTACTAGAACTGGACATTGATTTTTAAGGGCATGTGCAACACAACATTCTAATGGAACTGGACATGGATTTGTTAAGGGCATGTGAAATACAACATTCTACTGGGTTTGGGTTCGGGTTTCGAATGCCTAGCGATTCTAGTCAGTGTGGGAAATATATGACCCATCATACACTGTACCTTGGCATTCTTTACAAGGCCTGGTTTTCACACTTTGCCTGTAACATATTGACTTTTTTTTAAACAAAATTTTTGTTCTAAATTTTCATGTATTTAGCTGACCTCAGCAGACAGAATCCTTTTGTTTATTTTAAAAGTGTTTGAGAAATCCCTACGCGAGCTTAGCCTATTTCTAACCGTTACAATGTAATTCAAGAAAAACCTCAGACGCAGAAAGTGGGGGGAAAAAAAAAAAAAAGTGTGTCCCCTACACGACAAACATTAAGGGTTATTACAATGTTATTATAATTTTTTTATTTACTTTTTTTTTTTTTTTTTT
>CAXITT010000149.1:1151028-1169033 GCA_964033795.1 Lymnaea stagnalis | reverse complement strand
ATTTTCTTTTTAACCACCCCCCCCCCCGCCCATACGATAAATAGTATAAATGTTCTCTTGCATGTAAGACTCAGTTATATTTCGTTAAATTACATCTTACACGCCGCCCCACCCTACCCCCCCCCTCTCAAAAAAAAAACACACACAGACCAATTTGGTAAACAGTGTTAATGTTCTATTACATATAAGGCTTATTTTTATTTTATTTCAACGTAGTTATCGTAACCCTGCCCCCACCCCACCCCTCTTCCGGCATTCTGTCGTCATCAGGGGGATCAGCTGTACTGGATGACCGTTACGGAGAACATGCCCCTGTCACCCCACGACTTCGCGGCTGCACTGGAAGCGGCCAGACTGCACAACACCATCTTAACCTATTGACTACAGCTGGAGGCGGCCAGACTGCACAACACCATCTTAACCTATTGGCTACAGCTGGAGGCGGCCAGACTGCACAACACCATCTTAACCCATTGACTACAGCTCGAGGTGGTCAGACTGCACAACACTATCTTAACCCATTGACTACAGCTGCAGCATTGTGTTTTCTCTTCACCGCTGTGATGGAGGCGGCCAAGCTACACAACACCATTTCAACCTATTGACCACAGCTGGAGGCGGCCAAGCTACACAACACCATTTCAACCTATTGACCACAGCTGGAGGCGGCCAAGCTACACAACACCATTTCAACCTATTGACCACAGCTGGAGGCGGCCAAGCTACACAACACCATTTCAACCTATTGACCACAGCTGGAGGCGGCCAAGCTACACAACACCATTTCAACCTATTGAGTCCAGCTACAGCGTTTGTTTTCTTTATTTATTGTTTAACCATCAACCCTCAGTTACTGTGGCATTGTAGTTACCGTGGCATTGTAGTAACTGTGGCATTATTTCTGTAAGGTTGTAGTTAAATTGTTACATGATGTTGTTGTTGGTTTGAAAGATCTTTTCGGAAATGTTGATGCTTTTTTTTTTTTTGTTTGTTTGTTTGTTTGTTTGTTTTTAATTAATTGCTTTTTGAAAAAAGTAAAATAAATACATTCTATTTCAATACGTGGCTTCTAATTGATTTGTTGTCAGTAAAAAATTTTTTAACTTTAAACCACACATACCACATTCTGCATACTAACACCCACTCTACGCGTATAGAAAATACATACAGGTATCCGTTAATGTAAAAACATTATTAAAAAATTCATTACCAAAGCAAAGCCGACGATATGAACACAACACCTGCTCCAACCGGACCTGGTGTCTTAGTCGACATGTTTCTAAGACAGCCGAAGACAACGCATTGTCCAGTCAACAATCAACTGATTTTTAATATATATATGTATTTATTTTTTTTTGTTGGCTCCCGCGAGCCTGCGTAAACAGCTGTAGCTCAAACGGCTATATTTTCTGTTGACCGTATTACTGGCAATGATTACTTTAATGCTTAAAGTATTCTTCTAGCAATTCTTCTCTTCTCGTCATGTTTTGCCCCCCCCCCCTGGTTGCTCCAAGTGGGGCAATAATTAGAGGGAGTTAACTCAATAAAATAATTTGTAAAACGAGGTTCTCACCCTTGTGTAGGTTGAAGAGGTATGTGGATATGAGGATTCCGACTTTGCAAAGTTCCTTTCCATTTGCAGTAAAAATATTTATATTAAATTGATTGTTTTTTTAAAGTTTAAAATTAAGGAGGAAGGTGTTAACTAACTTTTTATCAAATTAATAATGTGATTAATTTTTATATGTTGATTTTTTTTAAAGGATTATCCCATTGAACGTCCCCTGTATCTGATCTCAAATATGGACATCATCATAGTCTCGTTTTAATTTTTCAAACTTTTACCATTTCTCAATTGACCAGGTTTTTTTTCCGAATACGAGTGAAAAGGACAAACCAAAAATATCTCCTGTATACAAATGGAGAATAACTGCAGTGCTCTAACTCCTACAACGTGTGACCCTGTAGGGCGTGAGGCCAACAAGCTGGAGGTAGGAGTTCGAACCTTTATAGTGGACACAAAGAATAACAGGTAATTTGTTTTTTGTTGGTATAATCCTATAATATTTATTTTATTTTTATTTGTAGTGGTTGGATGTAGTTTCCTCTCTATTTATGTATTATTTACTAATATATTTTTTTTATATACAATTAAATTGTAAACTAATTTTAAAAGGAAAACCTCATACATTTTCCCTAAACTATTAGTGCTCGTGCCATCCACTCTTCAAGTTTTTGAGCATTGTACCAAGGCAGGTTTATTTTGCGAGAAACACCATTCGAATTTTTTTCTCCGAGAAACATGACATTTTTGTTATACAGTGTCCCACGTCAATGATTTTTTTTTTTTGGTTCGATTTCTGCCTCTGATCCGCCCTAACAGATGCTAAACCTGGCCCTCCCCTTCCAACAAAGCTACTTCCTCGTCGTCTGCTCATCCCTTCCCGTACACGAGATGTTGACGCGCGCTGAGTGAGTGAGGCGCCACATCAGATTTTTGTCTCGAAAGCTGCTGCAGCAATGAAACGTCATGGTACACTGAAACCAAATGAGTTCCGTCATGGTTTGGATTACGTTCTACCTTCGTGTTTCCCAAAACTTTAAAGCGGATTTATTTATTATATTTTCTTTTTATTAGACCATAAATATTCAAGTTGTGCGGACCAGCATCGTAAGGCTCGTGGGCCGGTACCGGTCCACGGACCACCATTGGGGAACGCTGAATTCTACATTACTTGTCTATCGAACTTTTTCATCCACTGAATAGTAAACGTCAAAAGAAAGGGTGGGGGAATCAATTTCAACCCACTGATTCATAACGGTCTCAACATTGATGCCTCACTGTCTCGTTGGACAATGGGGTGGAAATCACTGTTATGAAATAAAACATATGAAGGAGAAAAAAATCAGCAGATGAATTCACATGTCTTAGTGCATGAACTATAATTTTTCCAACTTATTTGTTTTCCTCTATGCGTATGGTTGTAGATTTTAAGGCTGGCGTTTAATTAAGCTGGCCATCAAGACAAATGGTCACTATGTGCCTCGACCACTTTCTGAAACACGATGGGAAACATTCATATGACTGCAGGAAAATAACTGTTAGAGTGGATCCCCCCCCCCCCAAAAAAAAAATAATAACATTAGCCCGGCTGGTAGAGGAGCGTCTACTGCTCGTGAGTCCTTAAACGCCTTATAAAGAAATGAGACGGGTACTTCAGAGATGGTCAATTTGTCAAGGTTGCCCAAATTGGGACGGGGAGGAGGGGTGGCGCGTGTGGAACGCTGATCTGGTTAAGGAAATATAATATTTTTCTGATAATTTAGACACACAAAAAAAGAACATTCGAAATGGTTAGTAAAACGTGCAGAGCTGTCATCTAGATTCAAGTTAATTTATGAACCGAATCGTAGTCTTCAAGAAGTACAAAAACAGATTTGCTTCCTCTGGGGAAATAAGACACCAAAATGAAAATTAAAAAAAAAAAAAAAAAAAACTGTTTGACGTGTTTGTTTAGTGTCAGAAATCTTCTTTGACACCAAGGACCCAAAACCCACGGACGTGTTTCCGTATGCCAAACTTGATAGCGGAGCTCTTCAAATTTATTTGAAGACTATTTCCTCCAAAGGGATCAGATCGTCTGGTCTGGAAACTTGTGGATAATAGATTCTTTTTTTTTCCCACCCAATGTGAAAATCACATCCCGATACCTTTCACAACACAAACAGCTCATCTTAAAAACTAAAAAAAAAACAAATATAAATTTGGTCATTTAGTTTTCTGGCAGAGAATATACAACACTAGGTGAAAGGCAAGTGCAAGGCCATTGAGCCCAAACGTGTACTTAACGTCTCTTGCTTCAAATAAATAGAGGAAAGAGATGTGTTTAGGTTTGAAAAGAAAAGGCAAGACAAAATTGAGCCATTGTTCTCACTGCTGGTTTGATTTTTGTATTTTTATCGATCCGAGTGGAAGGGTGTGGCGGAGCAGGCCAGTGCCCTACTTGGGCTGAAGCGCGACTGATGGTGATGTCCGAACGGAAGGATGAGGTTGAGCAGGCCAGTGCCCTACATGGGCTGTAACGCGACTGATGATGATGTCCGAATTGAAAAATGTGGTTGAGCAGGCCAGTGCCCTTCATGGGCTGTAGCGCCTCTGATTATGATATAAATTTTCGTATAAAGGAAAAAAAGGAACTTGGTTTCAAGCTTTACCCGTTGGTGCCATGAAAAGTTACTTATTTGAATGTCTCAAAGACTAAAGAAATGGTTTTCGATTTCCCGCGGAGAAATGTCCCAAACTGCAGATCTTACCATACAAAATCACAGTATGAGCTAGCAGAGACACATCAGTACATTAGGTATCACCATTAATATTAAACTAACACGGTATAAACACGATCAAATTACTCTTTAAATAGGTCAAGAAAAGACTTTTCTATCATAAGAAAGTGTACACTATCGCCGTAAACAAACAAGTTATTAACTTGTTTTACAGTTCAACTATTGGAAGCCGGCTGCACTTCAGTAGTATCTACTGGGCTGGAAATTCATCGTCTGATGGGGGAGGGATGGAGGGATGGATGGAGGAAAGGATGGATGGATGGATGGAGAGCTGGATGGGGAAAGAGGGAGGGATGGTGGATGGAGGTAGAGAGGGGTGGATGGAGGGAGGGAAGAATTGAGAGAGACAAAGAGAGATTCAAAGAGAGATAACGGGAGAGATAGAGATACAGAGAGAGATAACGAGAGATAGAGATAGAGATAGAGTAATATGTATACATTATTTTCTACTCTTTATTATGAAAATTTTGATCTTTGCATTATTAACAAAAGAAGATTCAATAATTTTTAAACAACGAATGTTTACTACATCTCTGTTAAATGTACTTAACCCTCTCTATACCCAGCAATGACTAAAAAGTAGAATTTAACGACTTTTGCATTGCACACTCCTTGTAGCTTGCCGTCCGTTGATCAGAGTTTCATTTCCAAAATGTCCTGCCTCTACCCTTCCCCCCCCCCTTCCACTCCACACTTCCACGAGACGGACGCGGTCAACTTTGAGGAGAGGGTCACGCGAAACAACAAAGTTTTATGTTGGCAACAAACTGGATGGACTTGTGAGTAGACAGGAAGGCTTTATCTTGAAGAGGCGTGGGGGGGGGGGCACCCATACCTCACACAATTGATATGTGATGATAATACGACATATTATGTCACTTAAATATATGTATCAGTGTTTGTGGAACGGGGACTATGACGCCGGAAGCCCGATATCAGATAAACACTCGGCTTGTCTTGGGCCACACAAACAACTCGTTAGCTCGGTTTGCTGAATGACCCCCTACCCCCCCCCCCCCACACACACACATACACACACACAAACTCCAGGCCGCTCATCACCTGAGAGATAAACTAGGGTCTCACACTCTGTCCGATAAAATATCTGGTAAAGTCAAAAGCTTAAAATGGTAAAAGCCTTATACAATACTTCTTTGAATGACATCATGCACCAACTGAACTACCTACCAGCTAGGCTTAAATGGATGGCCTGACATGTCATGAAGCAAACAACACAAAAATAATCAAATTTAAAAAAATAACGACACAAAACACACACACACACAAACAAAAACAAAACCAAGCGATCCATAAAGTACCTGATCAAATTTTAAATAGGCCATGCCATTTAACGTAAAGCAGAATTGAATTTTTCAACGTTACCTTAAAAGGCAGCTAGCCAGCCATGGTTTCATACTTAACATAGATTTACGTTTTAAAACATTTTAATCAATGGGCATAGTTTTGAAATAAACCAGCCACTTATTTTTGTTATTTTTTTTGTTTAGTTTGCAAACACATACAACTCAAGACAAAAATCGCCAACCAATAAATGCTTTAAAAGTAAAGAGGCCATGAAATGGTGAAATGTGTATGTTATTATTAGTTTACATAAAATTTTGGGTTAACTTTTTTTAAACATTCTTTTTATTAACTTCGGGCGGCTGATTAGCCCCACGTCCTGTCGACACGTGAAACTCGGCGCTCGTTGCCGATGTCAACATATGAAACTCGGCCCTCGTTGCTGATGTCAACATATGAAACTTGGCCGTCGTTGCCGATGTCAACATATGAAACTTGGCCCTCGTTGCCGATGTCAACATATGAAACTTGGCCCTCGTTGCCGATCTCAACATATTATTCTTTCAAATTTTCAGCCCCCACCCCTCAACACCAACCCCCAAAAAAACAATTTTTCCAATTTTTTTTTTTTTTCAAGAAGGACATGAAGGGAATATGATGCTACTGATTTCACGAGATAAAATTCCCGATGGCTGCGCTGAATATCGATTCTTTTCTTTTTTTTTAAGATTGTGATATTAATCTGCGGTTGTTATGGGATGTTTAATTTCTTAATTTTTAGGGGAGTTTTTTTCTAATTTTTATGAACCTCTAAGCCTCTCGGTTGTATTTAGAAAGCCTATTGAATCCTCCCAGCAACACAACAAACCCCATTCAGTAATGGCGTTAATCAACAGGCGAACACATTCAAGACCCCCACGCCGGGAATAGAAAGTTGACATTCGCTATGAGAAATAATGGCAAATATTCTCACGTGGCCGTCTCGTTCACCTTCATGAGTTGTCATCTCCTGGACGCTGGCAGGAAGAAAAGTCTCATAATTAATGACTCGGATCCTCGACGCACCAACCGTCACGTGACTGACTGCGCGCGCAACATCTTCCAGACCGACACTGAGCAAGCTGTTTCTCTTTCCCGTCGCTTTTCCTTTTATTTTCCCTTCCTTATTTAGCAAGTGTTCGCGCGTGTGTGTCTTTTGTAAAGGCCGGACAAGAGCTGACCATTGTGTCGGACTCGAGGCTATCTTTCACGGTGTGCGAATGGATTCTTAGCTGCTGAGGAAACTACGCACCAAGCGTCTTCTTTCGACCAACGCGTCGCGGGTCTGGATATAGAACTGGCGGCGTTGTGGGGCAACAAGTGGTAAAAGTCATAGGGAGTCATGTTATTGTGTTCATTTGAACTCAGGCGTATAGATCTCGGGCTTGTGTTCAATAATTGATTCGTTTGCTTCACTCAATTACAGCGAGGAATAAGTGTCACTGTGAAATTTGTTTATGTTTTTTTTTAATCCGTGGCAATTAAATTGGTGTCAGATATGTGACTCTGTTGACTGCGCCTATAATGTGTGCGTAGTGGAGGACAGGGTCAGAGTTCAGAGGAGTTCTCCTGTATGCCCTCACGTTTTGTTTGTATTTCATGCAGCTAATAAGAAACTGTAACGAGATTTGAAAAAATGATTGTAATAATTATAAGTTACATTTATTTTCTCTTTGATCTAGCATTGACTCTTTAGACTCAATCTAGCGGTGACTCTTTATACTCAATCTAGTGGTGACTCTGTAGACTCAATCTAGCGATGACTCTTTAGAAGAAATCTAGCGGTGACTCTGTAGACTAAATCCAGTGGTAACTCTTTAGAATTAATCTAGTGGTGACTCTTTAGACTCAATCTAGCGGTGACTCTTTCGTTTCGCCAGAATGGTTATTGACCATAATTGCTATTATTCTCGATTAAGCAATATCTTTTATAGAACAGAATATCTAGGAGGGTATTGATCTTGATTAGGTGTCCTGAAATGTCTTCATTGACTCTCTAAACATTGTGACCTACATGACCTTATTACTATATAGTGTTGCCGAAAGATTCCCGTAACGGGATGACACAAAACGGCTGCATCGAATTCTTTCTCTTTAAAAATCAAACTAGTTTTTTTTTTACATTTTCAGTCATACCATGTCTAAACGACTCATGTGATTTATGCCAATTGTTGTGACTTTAAAACACGCAGTCCAAAAAAAAAAAGTCCGATCAGAACAACTACCTCCAGGGAAAAGACCATTGCCGAGAGACGCCATAAGACACGATGGATGGTCTGCTGGGCAACGTCACCAATGCCCAGCTCGGCTCGCCCATGTGCCGAGACCGACACGGCGTCTTCAACGCGTCATTTTTCACACTGTGGGCCTGCTCCCTGTGCTACCATCACCTGATCCACGACGTACAGCTCCACCGGGCCATGCCGAGGGACTCCGTACAAACCACCGCCACCGAATCCGGATGGCCACATGACGTCCGGCTCCACCACGAGCTACTGTCCGCCGTCAGTGAGGACGGTGGGGCTCTGTGCGAGGCGCTGGGCGGAAAGAAATGTCAGAGACTGGCCTCCTGTTGCAAGGCAGCGGCTAGGTAAGAAAGATTCAAACAGTGCTTAACGGGAAAGGGGCGGGGGGGTGCGCATTTTTTTTTTACACCAGGTCCGGTTATTTTGAGAAAATACCCGGTGGGTCCAAGTGTCCCCCAAAACGTCACTTCTCGTGTTATATAACTATATGCTGACCTCTAAACAATAGGTCTACAGAAGTCACACCCTACTTGTCGGCCTTTAATCAATTGGCCCACACAACCAGTCCTACGCCGTACCCGGGCTCTTCAATTTTTTTACCCGAGATGCAACCGTCACGCATGACGCTCATTGCGGGACACCTTTTTTTCACTTAAACTATAAATATAAAATATTTTAAGTAGAGGAAGAGTCGTTGTGAAAAGGGGGAAGGGCACATTAAAAGCAAAATATATCTATACGAGGTTAGAACTTGTATCTTTTCATATAATTTTATACAAAAATATTTGGGGTGGGGAGTAGATAAACTATGGGAGGATAAATAAGTTTCAATTTTCACCAGGCGTCCTTTGTTCAATTGTAACAAGTACAGTTCTAAGTAGCGAAGAGAGAAACATAATAAATTAAAAGTGCTGGAAAAAAATCTAGTAGCTGTCAACAGTAGTTACTTAAGTGTTTGCACCACGACCACTAGATCTCACTTCGGATTATAAGTCGAAAAACAATTATTAAGAGTGTAAGATTTCGGAGCGCCTCTTTGAGAATGTCAAAGCACCCCAAGACAGGGTCATGCCGAGGATATGCGGCACCTGTGGCGAGGGTGGAAAATGATGACACTTAATATACAGGAAAAGTCACCCCTCTCCCCCTCCGCATGGACGGACCTGTAAAAAGACGATTTTTGGTGCCTCTCATCTTTCTGATGTAGTTGAAATTTTATATTTTATTTCACTATTAAGATCGTATCTAAAGACGATTTAGGCGTCCGGTGTGACTGCTCTCTTTGTCCCATTCTCAAGGCCCTGCTGAGGGTAGCGTGGCACCAGAAGCGACGTAGCGTATAATACGGGAACCACTGGGCTGGCCAAACAGTCGGAGCTCTAACCCCACGATAATTTTGTTTAAATTTTTTTTTTAATTACTTGATTTCCTTGTTTGTGTGTGTGATGGGTGGGGGTGCCGAAAGATTCTTGTACGTACGCCCTTGGGTGGAGGGGGGTCGAAAATTTACCTTTTTTGGGGTACGTACTAAATGGATGGTCCTTAAGATATCATGCTCTGCTGTCCTTTTAACTTACCACAGAGATAGAGCGATCGTATTACGCCAACGGTAACTCGTGTCCCTGTTTGGAGTTGCTTACAGTCAGCTTAACCAACTCCTTGGCATAATCATACGTCACAGTTTTGATCTCATGATACTTACAACATCTCCACCCCACTTTTTGGGGGGGAAAGGGGGGGGGGGCGTCGCAACCCCTTCCATTAGAGGCATTTATTTTACGGATGCTGTGAAATGGCGGCGGCGAAGTGGCGGCGGCGAGTGGTCCCAAACCAGCTTGAAAACCCACTGATGCAATTTAATTTTTTTTTAAATAATTGTTTGCCTCAACCATTTCAGTTACAGGGTATGGCGACAGTATGGCCAAATGATGATCGCAGTCTGCAGAAATCTACTAAAATCTGGTAGTGGTAATCAAAACAAATTGCTGACAAATTGCTGTATTTAACACAGACTTAATTTTTTTAACATTTCTCTTGCGTTTAGGTGCTGCGCAGAACAAATCGTGACAGCCCAGTCAGACCAAACCGCACGGACATCAGCAGCCGGTTGCCCCATGACCTGGGACGGGTACGCCTGCTTTCCGTCAACTCCTTCCGGTCATGTGGCCGAGGTAACATGCCCATTGTTCATCTCCGAGATTGTTAATAACGGTGAGTTGTTGTTTTTAAATTCCTAATTAAGTAATTATTTGGGTTTTTTTGCCAGACATTTTTTTTTATGTCGTGATTATGTTTGCTAATATTTGTTAAGTGCAGAGAGGTGAGCCCAGCCCTAGGCTCGGGTACCGCGCTGTATTAGACCACTGTAATAATAATAATAATATCTAGACCACTATCTATCATCACCAAAATTAGCGATAATTTTCATCTGGATGTAGAGCACAAACCGAGGGCGCCGATGAATCTTGCTGCTATTTATATAAATAAAAGCAAGACAAAGATCAGGAAGGTAAACTCAGCCAACCAAGAGCATATCTCTCCGGCAGGAAATGCACTGGAAGAGGTGAAGGCCTTCCATTTATGTCAAGTGTGGATCGAAGCTGTTGCCAGGGCTAGAATTGGAAAGCATATGTCAGCATTTGTTTTTTTTTTAAATATGAGAGTCAAAGGAGCGGACTCTTCAATTCAAAGTCAGAATTTTCAACACAAATGTCAAAACAGTCCTATTCTATGGAGCCGCGACTTGGAAAACAACAGCGAGAATTACACAAAATTACTCAGAAAGTACAGACCTTCATAAACACTTACCCTAGAAAGATCCTGAACATCAAATGGCCAAACAGCATCACCAACAAAGACTTACTAGAAACATCATACCAGGAGCCTAGTGCTGAAAACAACATAAGGAAGAGAGGGTGATGAATAGGGCACACTCTCCGCAAACCCTCAAATAACATCACCAGACATTCTCTAACATGAAATCCACAGAGAAAAAGAAAGGGAAGAGGCCCTAAAAATACATGGAGACGTGAGCTACAGGCGGACACACAAAATATGGGATACAACTGGAATCAACTGGAAAGTGCAGGACCGAGATGAATCGAAAAAACGGGGAAAGGGTTTAAGGAAGTAAGTAAGATGAATCTTGGGGCGGTGGTGGGAGTCTGAGGAGCAGGGGTCTCCTCAGATTTTTTAAAAATTATTTCAAAATCAAAATATGCATTTTGGAGCATAGTTGAATTCTGTGTTTCTATTAGACATTTTGATCACGGGAATCTATTTTTTAGAGTCGGAAAGGGGGGGGGGGCATTATGGTGCCATTGGCATGCATAGATTGAGTTCACCCCGGTTGTGGTGTGCCCCAGGGGAATCAATTGGCACAAGCTTATATTCAAATTCATACTGTAACACTGATCAGCGTGAGGGGGTCTGGTGCATAAATTGGGGGTGCTGAAGACAGTCGCGCATATTCAAAATTCCAGGATGTATTTTCTGTGCATATTTGAACTCGGTGTTTCTTTCAGATAATTTCTAGGTGGCATTTCAAACTTTCGTGTGGGAAGCGCTAAAATTAGCCATAATAATGATCAAATACATCTTTAACGTCGCACCGTTTGGTGGGGGGCATGAACTAAATTTATTCCAGCTGTGGCGCCCTTGAGGGTATGCATGCTCCCTAACTTATTATCGCTTCTAAAATATTTATAGTCCAGGGAAAATTTTTGATAAATTCAAAGTACAAGAATGCGTTTTAGCAAATAATTTACTCTAGTTTTGCAACATTCCACACTTAATTGGAGAGCCACGGGAGAGATGCCGGTTTCAAAACATGTATTTGTCCCTAAGCCATAGAAACAGCGTGTGAGCCCATCTACCCCTACAACTGCAGCGGGCCTCGGATATTTTAGGGTTGTCATGTGGATAGTTTCTCACTTATCCTATTTCAATGCAAGGTGGGAAGGACTTAACCAAAAATAGGCAAAGAGGGCTTCGAAAAGTCGAGCGACGACTCTGTTTGACCTTGCTTGGGTTGTGCAAATATTTTTTTTTATATTACCAAATAGTAATGTGGCTTTCCTTTTTTATATAAAACTTTTGGGAGTTAACTGCATAGTTTATATATGATATTTTTTTTCCCCAAATGATTCGGGGTGTGGTTTCCATCACAAAAGAGCACTGCTAACATTATTTAAATGTTAAATGCAAATTAAAAGATAAATTTACTTGTAATAAAGTACCTTTTCTAAATATTTCAAAGTTTCACCAAAAATAAAAATAAATGTTAATGAGAGCGGTCTATACATTTTTACAGGTCATCAAAACGGGTCAATGTGTGATTTTCTCTGATAAAAAACATATAAAAATAAAGTATAAATTTCCAAATATTCATTTGATTGAAATGTTTATTTGGAATATCAAAAGTACTATAACCTTTTTTTCAGATAAATTGTAAATTGCCTCTTCGATATACTTTCTTACCAAATCCATAGAATTTATTTTAAGTTGACAAATTAGGAATACTTTTTTTTTCTAAAATTAGTACCAACAAAAAATGGAATTGGCATTATAATCGAAATGCTAGTTCACAAATATATTTTTTTTTAGCTTTTTGATAGATGCATGGGTGCCCGCAGGGGGGTGGGAAGGGGGACACTTCCCCCCCCCCCTTGGATTGATTGGATAAAAAATGTTAGACAAAAATAGACAAAAAATGTATTAACGTAAAGAGAAAATAAAGAGAAAGTAACTAAGCTGATGTCCTGTCCGTTCGTTCACCATGCAAATACGCTATAGTAAATTAAAACTATATTAAAACATTACTTTAAAAATTTTGCCCCCCCTCCCCCCCCCAGAAAATTTTCTGCGGCGCCCATGGATAGATGCTCATCTAGAAAAATATTAATTTTTTTTTTATTTCTGAGAAATAGGTGGGAAAGTTTGTTCATTAATCTGGTATTATGAAGACAAAATTAGTTGAGAATTTAATAAACATAGGCTAAATATTCTTAAACCTGTTTTATACAGGAAAATTTGTTATAAAAGTAGCACACTTAAAGAAAACGCAAACACTTTCGTTATAATAAATGATGGAATGCGCACTTTTTGTATGCGCCCGTTAAATTCTTGATTTAAAAAAATTATATCATTTTTGTTTAAAGTTTCCATTTAATATAAATCAACATACATGGAATCGATTAATTTTATAATAGTCATGCTAATAACAATATTTTTTTAAATACTTACGCCATCAGACAATTTATAATTAATACCGAACAGGTTGCGCATGGTTGATATTTAGCTAGAAGTATTAGTAAAAGTATAGATCTTTATATTGATGTTAAAGTAAGTTAATAGCGTTATTGAAGTCTTCAAAGTTGTGAAGTAGCAAAAAATAAATTAATAAAAATACGGGTAAGTGCGAAAAACTAGAAGTAAGACTTCGGCCTTATAATCAGGAACTGTACGGCTTTAACGAGATTAGCCTTAAATACACGGATCATAGAATATATGCCGAGTGGCGACATATCATAGATTCCACTACATGCAATCGGTTAACGGCACCATATTTTGTACTGGAGAGATGTCTGAAACAAACCCGGAACTGATGACCAACAACAACAAAAACAACAATAAAAAAAAAAAATTAAAAAAAAAATAAAAAAATTTTGAGGTATTTTGTAACTTGAAATATACAATACAGTTTGAGATAATAGGTTTCCTTTACTAAACGTATACGTAAGAACGACAGGATTGACAAATAAGTAGTAAAAGCGTCTTTGGTTTTATAGATTTCCTTGCAAGTCAAACATAATTTGGAAATAGAATGTTTTAATTTTAGAAATAAACATATTGTCTCTTTGCCGCCCTCGCATACCATTGTGATAGGCCGATTTCAGCTCTTGTCTTACTTGTGGACTCATCTGGGATTCGTTAGTGGAAAAGATATGATAGAAAATTATTATTTATTGTCATGTTCAACATAAGATGGAGGCCCAACACTTTGCTGTCATCTTTTTTTTAAATATATATTGTTTAGATGTTTTTTGTTTTTTTCGGGGAGCGTTTTGGCGGCAAACTTAAAGACCGCGCCATGTGGCCAAATGTCTAGTTTCATCATTATATCAAGCTGAAATGTTCGTAGCTTTATGGTTATCACAATCAAGTAGGACGTAGACGATTGTCATTCAAAACAACACTCTAATTGATTTTAAAAAAATGTTATGCCCAAACCTAGTTCCAATGCGTCAAAATCAATAGAAGAGACTGAAGGCGTCTCTTTAGGAGACCGTGATGGGCGCAACATGTATCGATGAGGTGCGAAGGAAATCAACAAGTCACTTCGTCTTCCACAAATGAATGGAGCTGGCAGAGTTCGGATGGTGAATGCTGTCTGCAAACTCTAATTGTTTCTAAAAGTCACAGTATACCCCAAGGGGCCTAAGACGAACACCTTGGTGAACCTGCATCTTGACCACAGGCAGCACATGGTGGAGTGGAAGGAGGTAGAATTATGTCATAAAACCGGTCCAACTCTTGAAAAACAGACGCCAGCTTAATAAGTGGAACAACAGGGCTCATTACTGAACTGTGTCAGGACACATCTTAGTAATCTCTTTGAGTGAAACATGAAATAATTTGAAATACTATTTTTTAAATTTTTTATTAGTGTTAAATTTAAAAAAAAAAACATAACACAACATTAAAAACGAAAGCTAAATTTTAAAAATATCAACTATGAAAGAAAAACTATTAACTTTTAATGCAGGTTGCTCATAAGTTACGAGAGCTCTGAAAAATCCAAAACATTTTTGAAAAATAAATCTAAATAACAATAACAGTATAGACCGAGCTTTTTAAAATTCTGAATCAAATATAGACCGAAGTACACAAAAAGACTTGTAAACAAACATTGAAAGAAATAAAGCAAATATTTACATAAATCAAGAGGATGCTAGAAATAATCTTTGAATTAAAATGTTTCCCATAATTATTAATGCCACGAGAAGCTTATTTTTTCAACATAAAATTTGTAGTCCAAACATTTCTAACCAGAAACGGAGCACACTGAATAAAAGCTGGGACCGAAGAATCTTCTAAGGCAGCGGTTCTCAACCAAGGGGGTCGCGACCCCTCTGGGGGTCGAACGACCCTGTCACAGGGGTCGCCTAAGACCATCGGAAAACACATGCACTCTACGGTTATGAGGTGGCAACGAACATAATTTTATGGATTTGGGGGGTCACCATAACACGAGGAACTGCATTAAAGGGTCGCGGCATTAGGAAGGTTGAGAACCATTAGTCTAAGACAGAGAGCTTTCAATACGTTTCGCTATTCTCTGTCTCATTATCATCTTGTCGTGGCGTTATGACATTTAAAATATTTTAAAGGGAATAAATGAAAACAATGCCGGCGTCAAAATATGGAGGAACTGTTACCACATAACCCACTAACCCATTTACTGCTGCTGAATATATCCTCATAAGAAGGAACGTCATTTCTCTTTTTTTTTTTAACGGAATAATATTTAAATTCTTGGCATGTAATTATTTTTCTTGTTGTCCAGAGGTGGATAATACATTGAAACATCATTTAAATAAAGTAGGCTGCGTTTTCCAAATGCACAAGTGAGTTTTAAAGATTATTGGCAAATATTAATTTGGATCGGTGTGATTCAGTGGAATGGTACGGAAAACTTAAAGAAATGGAAATAATTGTAATTATTTTAAAAAAATAATAATAATCCTTCCTGATAGGACGATCAAATTAAGAACATCTGTACTCCATTATGGATGAGAACAGGTTAGAGCCTCATTTCTTTGATTCTCTGCCCACCCCTACCCCCACAACCACACACTTTTCCCCCTGTTAATGCAACCTTCTGATCAACTTTACCGGAGTCGCCCCTGAAAGTAGGTCACGTCCTGTCGGGAGCATTGGCACGGTAGGATCCTTACATTGACATTTTGAAACCCGGTCGGGATGAAAAGTTAATTATGTGGACTTGGGCGGCCGTGTCATTAAGAGTTCGGCTGAGTGTGACCACCAAGATCACTGTAGCTCCGTTCAACTGGTGGCTTTTTTCAATATCCGCCACGCGGTGGCCAGAATCAAATTGGAGTGAATACAAAAGATGAGCTTCCTTGGTTACAAGTTTCATAACGAATATCATTTGGCCACGGCGGCCTTAAAACAGAAGAAAAAAAATGAATTTTAGTGCAAAACATAATCTATTTATAGTTCTTCGGTCGAAATCGATTGTGACCAGCTTAATCATCGTATATGTGCTCATTGTGAACTTGGCAGTGGGGGCGCCGATGGCTGATGAGGCGGCCGATTCTAAAGAGGCAATCACGGTCAATTTAGAATAGGATTTACATTGAATTATCAAGGTAATGAAATAGTTCAAGTAATAAAAGGCTTAGAATGCTCGCGTCTGTGTTGAAGATTGTCCAGTCATGCTTGTATCCTTCTGCTACAGAAATCGTTGACAACCAGTAACAAGAAATACATTCCCTTTCCTTTGTAGGGACTATTTCAGTCCCCACTCCCCCCTGCTCTCCCCCCCACGTTATACATCCCCACCCTCTCCCTCCGTCCCCAAATGTCGTTTTTTTTTTCCGGGGGCGGGGTTGTAGTGCCAAATTTTTTCACCAGCAGACTTAAAACTTCTGTTGTCTTACTTCCCAACATCGAAATGTTATACAACTGTACGTCTTCAGGTGTGGCAACAAAACAGTGCACTCAAAACGCTACCTGGTGGCAGAGCCAGACAAGTGGATTGGAGTGGACAGACTACATGAGCTGTGCTTCCTTAGAGGTGAGTCTGACTCTGTGCTTCCTTAGAGGTGAGCCTAACTCTGTACTTCCTTAGAGGTGAATCTGACATGCTCAGGATACCAATGGGTTAGCGAATTATTTTCCTAAATTGTTTATTACGCCATTATGATTTTTTTTTATTCTCCTATTGTTAACCAACAATGTACTGAAAATGAATTAAATGTGTTCATTTTCGAGGGTCNCCCCCCCCCCCCCCCCCCAAACCATTTCTTGTCGACAGAGGTACCGCATCCTGTACTACGTCAGCATAACCAGTAACATACTTAGTCTGCTCTGTCTTTTCCCAGCGTCTTATATTTTCATCAAGTACACGTAAGTGAATACGTTTTCTATCAGTTTCATCGCTGATGTTTCATCATAAATTTGCGATCATTACCTTCGGGACTCGGTGTAGAAAACTGCTAATGGAATTAACCCATCTCTCTCTCTCTCTGTGTGTGTGTGTCTCTCTCTCTCTCTCTCTCTCTCTCTCTCTCTCTCTCTCTCTCTCTCTCTCTCTCTCTCTCTCTCTCTCTCTCTCTCTATCTATCTATCAAGCTATCTAGCTAACAATTATCTATTTATCTATATATCAATATATATCTGTCTGTCTATCTATTATCTATCAATCTAGTATCTATCTAGTATATTTCTATCCCTCCATCCGTCAGTCCATCCCTCCATCCATCCATCCACCAAAAGGATCATGTGATCTTTATTTTAGAGAACCTTCAATTCGCCAAAGAACATCGTATAATTTGCCAAGCCAAGCTCACCGGATTCCTAAGATGCGTGCGCCCAGTGTTTTCTTGTAGTGTGACGTAAATTTTTACGACCCCCTGCTGGCAGCACGCTGCCGACAATAAACTGTTGTCATCGTTGACAGGGGTTGGGGGCGGGGGGGGGGCGTGGTGTTATAAGACTGACCTAAGAGCCATTGATAAGCCAACGCTATTTTACCGGGGCAACACGCTGCGCGGCACGCGCGACCTGACATTACATCAGTTCTAGGAAACATCGCCTCCTCTTTGCTTTATGTGTGTGTGTGTGTGTGTGTGTCTGTTTGTTTTGTTGTTGTTTGCAAACTTCGATTTTGGCCTAGGAGTTGCATTCGTTGTATTTACGGGCAAGTTGTTCTTTTTTTTTTTCAGCGTTGCTAGAAAATGTTATTTTTTTTTTTTGTTTCTCATTTCTTCTGAAATAACATGCAAACCTTTTACTACGGCACGTGAAGTTTTCAATAATTTTTTTTTT
>CAXITT010000149.1:1121056-1133272 GCA_964033795.1 Lymnaea stagnalis | reverse complement strand
CTCTCTCTCTCTCTCTCTCTCTCTCTCTCTCTCTCTCTCTCTCTCTCTCTCTCTCTCTCTCTCTCTCTCTCTCTCTCTCTCTCTCTCTCTCTCTCTCTCTCTCTCTCTCTCTCTCTCTCTCACTCACGTTACAAATAACTTTAATAACCAAATCACTAAAACAATATCAACCTTTTGTTTGAGGCATTTTGCCTGTTACGCTCGATATAGGGAAGCCGTTAGCAATGATCAGCTCAAAGTCTCCACATTGAACTTATGCCATGCTATTGTTGTCCTTCAGGTGCAGAGCCTGCTGAGGTGTCCCCGTGTGTGGGACAGGGCCAAGGACACCAACCACGCAGCCGTCGTCGGGTTGGACTATCCTCTGATGGTCAGACGCGGCTCGTCTCAATCCTGCTCTCAGCAGCTCCACCGCACGCCCCAGCAGTGCACCGATGCTCTGTGCCGTGGCCAGTGTGAGAACCTGAGTCCGGACGTGACACCTTTGACTCTGAGCAGGCTCCCGCCAGAGGGCTCCCTAGAGCATAGCCGACCCCCGAGACAAAGTGTGATCCACTGATTCAAACTCCGTTGGGAGGCAAAAGCTTGAGCTGTATATGTGTATATTTTTTTAATGTGTACAATTGTTGTACACGTAAATCGGAAGATGTGTACCGAACTCAAATTGGGATTGGGAAGAGTTGTGATTAAATTGGATGTTTATTTTTTAGCATGTGTCTCACGCCCGTTGAAGTAACTCTGAGTCTGAATAAAACTATCTTTGTTGTATTTTTTTCAAAATGTCATGACTTTTTTTTTTTTTTTTTTTTTTTTTTTTTTTTTTTAAAAATTTTTCCGTAAAGAAGAATTTTATAATTTTTTTTTTGAGTCTAACGTAAATTAAATTTTTTTTTTTTTTTTTTTTTTTTTTTTTTTTTTTTTTTAATTTTAAATATTTATTTTTTTAAATTTAATTTTTTTTTTTTTTTTTTTTTTTTTTTTTTTTTTTTTTTTTTTTTTTTGTATCTGAAATTATGCTCTAAGAGATTTTTAAGAGGCCTTACAGAGATTATTTGAATTTTTTAAAATACTTTTCTTATCGGCCTGGTCTGCGATAAAACGACGCTGGAAGATTATAACACACAAAATTTCAAAGGACACAAATTTAGTATGCAAGGGGAAGTTTTATTTAAATAATGCGAAATTTTATTTTATTTTTTAAATTTTATGCGGTTAAAATGTTTCCGTAATTTAATAGTGTACCCTTGAAGCTATTGGTGATAGTAACTACCACATCAGAATCTCAAAGAAAACTTTGTGTTTCGCAATCTCAAGTTGCAACAATTGTTGATAAACTATTTTTTTTAAATTATTTTTAAAAAATTATTTTTGTCATTGCCGCGCAACCTTCTACAATCCCTGAAATAAAGACCATATTCTTTTAAAGTGAAATGAATAATGTCCGTTTTTCTCCCGCTACACTCTTCAGAAATTATGCACCTTGCTTAATTGATACATTTTTGCTCGTGTTGTAATCTCTAAATCACTGTGTTTGAAGACGAGGATTCCAATGTAGCTCAACGATTTCTTGATGTGCTATAAATGCAGGCCAACACTAACAGTTATAAATGACAGTTTCTGCTACTGCTATTTATCATATATATATATAAAGAACAGTTGTTTGTTCAGCATACGATTCTACATGGATTGGTGAATCTCCACCAAATTCGCCACACATATCCTTCCTTATCCAGAATGAATTACTATGAGGTTTTAATCTTTAAAAAATTTCCCACCCAGAGCCAGGTGGCCAATATTCATTTTTTTTTTCATTGTATGAGCCATATAAAACAAATTACCACCAAACACTTTTACATGTGTAGATGAACCAGACCAATCTTATTACATATACACTTGATTATTCATATTCAAATACTGAAGGGTACTGGACTCATTATATATTTTTCTTCATGGATTGGGCCCCAAAGTTCATTTTTCAGTATATAAGCTTTAAATTTTAAATATTTTTTTTATGTTGGGGGGAGGGGGAAGAGGGTGTGTTGTGAATGTTCCCTCAGAAGTATTGCAAGTCACTCGCAATTCTACCCTTCCCGGTATCGTGACCCTTTCGAGTCTCTTGGCATTCCGACTCTCTAATTTCTGTCAGTGATCATCCCGACCACAGAGCGCTACACTTTTGATCTTTAGCCAAAAGCGGAGACACTCGTTAAGTTTAGACGATATCTGCTTATATGTGAATACATGCAAAGCTTGGTAGCTTCTTAGCTATAACCTACTGACCATACTGAAATATCGGTGGGTTTAAAAGTAATAATATCCACGTCATTCGGGTCCGATCTCGATCTGAAAAAGAGCGATAATTTCAAAGACTAAATCCCAGGAAAAAATTTTCCATCGATTTTAGTGGGTCTTTTAGGCTTCCGAAGATTTTGCCACAAACAAATAAACACACGGTATAAAATTTAATATGAATGAATTAAAAACTAGTTGCGCACCTTGAATAGCTTCTGCAGCTTAAATTATTATGTCTGTTTTTATTTCTTTTTATATTTTATTAATTATTTCTTTGTACACTGGCAAGCTGCATGTCAAACATCTAAAAGAATTTTTTTTTTTTTTTTAAAAACACAGACAAGACTGATTTCAACGCAAACAATTGTTTAAGAACCATGACCATATAAGAGTGGGGGGAACATTGGGGGGTGGCCCTAAAAAGGACCTTGAAAAAAAAAACAATTTAACTCATGCGTTAATTCTTAGAAGACGTTCAGTGTGATTTGTGACACCTGTGCTTTCGCTTGCCGTCTTTGCGGCGCTCTGCCTTTCGACGTTTGCCATCGTGCGCGCTCTTCCTCGGGGCGTGATGTTGTCCTCTGCGGCTGCGTCTCGAGGTTTTGATTTGATAGAGTTTGGAACCCTTGGGCCTCTTGACCAGCCCATCGTCTAGCGCCTTGTAAAGCGCCTTGGAGACCAGCGCCTTGGCGATCTTCGGCTGCATGAGGTCACGAGAGACCAGGAAGTCGACGATCTCGTCGCGGGACGAGCCGTTGCGGCTGCCGAGAGCCTTGATGGCGTTCATGACCTGTTCGAAGATGGTCACGGACCGCTTACATTCGGCCTCCGCGGAGTCGGATGTTTCAGATTCGGAGGACATGATTTCCTGTGGTGCCCGGTTTCCTATCTTGAGAGATTTGGATTTTGGAGCTCGCAAAGTCGAGTTGGCAAAGCCAGGCTCGCGCGACATGCACCTCCCCTTGATACATTAGAGCGGACCTTCGGGAGAGCACAATTCTTGTCGATGTAATGCGTTTCTCCAATGTGCTATGGTTAATTTTAATCAAATGATGATATATATACTGGGCATAATTTATTTTCCCCTGCGCTAAACCCGGCTACACCCACCAAAAAAAAAAAATTCTAGGTTGGCCTTTTCCGGTAGTACTGCAATGCCAGAAGACCCAGGATGAGCGCAGGCCCAGTTCCGGTCAGAATGGCATAGGGCAGATTATATCCGTTTGCTATGTAGAAGAAGGAGCCAAGAAGGACGAAGAAAGTGTGGTGAAATTTACGACCGCTGCAGCGCCTTTTTAAAAAAATGTGATACCGGATAATCTCTTTGACATAAATTATTGTTAGCCTAAAAATCCCCTAAACATCCCTGAACCAAAAAAACAAACAAACAAAACAGTAAATATAAAAAATTAATTTGTAAATATCCATGATAATATTTTAAAGTATTTATATCGATGCTACAATGCAATATTGGATATTACTACTAATAAATTACCTTTTTTTTTCAAAAATTACAATAAATGTAACAAATTGTATATATTTTTTAAAAATTGAATTCAGAGCATGTTAAATATATTAGATATACATGCATAGTCTTCGAATTGTTTAATGAAATATGGGTGTAATTTAATAACAAAAGAACTTGTATATTAGCACCAACATTTTGATATTTTTTAATAAATACTTTATTTGATTGTTTCTTGAGTATATGCCAACGTTAATCGGCAAACTATTAGGAGGAGAAAACTAAAATTCCATTTTTTTAAAATTTAACTGACATTTTAAAGCGACTTGCAATGAAATATTTTTTTGACGCAAGCTTAACGGACTTGTAAATGACGTATTAAACCACGTTAAATTAAACTCGTAATTAAACTGCGTCATCAGATTGTGTTTTCTGCCCAAACTTGATAAAGATGCGTTTATTAATAAATAATGAATGTTTCGTGTACATAGATTGTATCAAACTTTATGTTTTCGTCATTCATTTATTATCTATTTCTGTATTTTTGTTTGCATTTTGTTGTTTTGTTGTTTTGTTGTTGTTTTTTTGTTTTTTTGTTGTTGTTAGTTGTTTTGTTTTTTTTTGGTCGTTGTTGGGTCGTTGTTGTTGCTTTTAAGATGGGGGGGGAGTGGGGGCTTCGGGTTCTAGTAATTTCATTGTAAGAAGTTATTTCTCTTCTCTCCTTTCCAACACTAAGTCAGAGTTGGATAACCAAGGCAGGGGGGTTAGGGGAGGAGGGTTAGGGGGGGAGCAACAGGTCAAACACCCTGAACAACCTGCTTAAACATGTTTTCGCTTCGGGACTGACTAAAAACAAACAAACGGTCTGCGCCCTGCTGTCAGCAAACTTGAAAATGTTAGGTGTACCTCTACTAAGCTGACAGGTCAAGCGTCGACCTCCCGCGCCCTAGCATCACGTGACACGCCTTGTAACCAATGTTACAATGTGTACATCGAGCAGTATATACGATTGTATATTTATTTATTTATATGTATATTTATTNATATATATATATATATATAGATTGTTAACGAATTCATGTTTTCGCGTATGCATGTTCTCAATGCGACAATTTAAAAGTTTTAGCCTTGCTTAGTTGTCGCCTTCATAGATGTCGTGTGCAAGATCGGTGAACTAGGAGGAATGGTGACAGTGCGTACCAGGGCACGTCAACGTCAGTGGCAATGAAAAAGCGGACACTCTGGTGAAAACCGCGGCTGCCCAGCCTCAGCCAGGAGTACCAATAACTTATTTGAGAATAAAGAACTGGCTGGCAGTACTGGCAGACCATTTCAGAACGAAATGACACAGGCAATCGGGAGACAACACGACCGCCAGAGGCGTCTTCATTAACTCACCTACTTCTAGCAGACAAGACCCATGGTGGGGGTTAGGCCGTAGACTGCAGTCTAGTGACGCAGATGCGCAAAGCACTGCCCCATAGGCACATACTTCTGGCGGCTAGATAACAACAAGGACCCAACCTGCCGGCATTGCAGCCTGGTCCCGGAAACACTAGCGCACCTGTTGACCGAATGTCTCTCACTAGATTTACCAAGGGAAGCCAGGATGGCTGGAGATCCCTACGTGAAGAAAATGTATGGCTCAGCTGATGGAGCTGCTAGCCAATGTACTAGCCGGGGGTCATAAGAGAGTAATCTCAGACCCTCACCGGTATATTTGTGTGCTAGTTAGCCTTGCCTATCTACCATGAACTCCCAACACATCAATAGGTTTCCCGAACGTATTTCACGGTCCTCATCTTTCTAGCTAAGTATTGGGACACGGGCCAAAAGTGGTTGATTAATTATGTTATCGTCCCTACACGGGTCGATTTAAAGGAAGGGGGAGAACTACAATTACGAGTTTACCAAAAGCAAACGAAAGCTTTCTTCAATTGTTTTTTTTTTCTTGTATCACCTTATCATTCGATGTATACGTCTTCTGCTAGATTTAAGTTTATACTAATTAAATTATTCGTTTGTCCAAATTACTTTTTTATGAAGTATATACATGCAGCTAACTCAAGAGCCGATTCCAGTGTGAAAAAAATGACTTTTCATAACTTTCTTGCAGTAGTCAAGGCCGGGGGGGGGGGGGGGGGAAAGAAAACCCGGGGGGAAAAAAAATACACCAAAACCCCCCCCCCCCCCCAAAAAAAAACCCCCCCCCCTTTTTTATCGAAAACAAAAAAATGGGTTCGATAAAAAGAACCAGGGGGGGGGGGGGGGGTGTCCAATAATTTATTTTTTTTTCCTATATTTTAATTCATTATCTCGTCGTTTAAAAACGATTGAATAAGAACAGTACGGAGGTCGAAACAAGTCCATGTACTGGAGCAGCTTTGAGTAGGTAACTTATTTTGTTATGATCCTGCAGATTCCAGTCCCGGTTAAACAGCATATGTACAAACATCACTAACTTTGCTGTGTGTATGTTGTTGTTTTGTTGTTTTGTTGTTGTTGTTGTTTTTTGGACTGTTAACGGGCAGATACCACAACAATGGAGGTAAAACGCTGTTTGCTGGATAGCAGGAGTAAGGGTGTACGTCGGGGTGAGGGGTGGGGGGGGGTGATTGGTAACTACCTGATCGGTAAGGACAACAAGGAAGAGAACCTGGAGGAGGGGAAGAAGAAGAAGATCTTGTTTACCGTGTCAAAGCCAAGACGATGGTCAGCGATGACAAACACGGGGGCATCATTATTTTTCTCCTTTGAACCTTCAGCATTAATATTTATTTGATTTTTTTTCGTTGAAGATATTCCACAAAAATCGTGTCGATATCCAACTGTGACTTCGTAAGAGGGAAGGGGGGGGGATGGTTCATCGCATTAGTAAACAAAACAAACAAAAAACAAAAAAACAAAAAACAAAAAAAACTGTGGGGGGGGGGGGGGGAAGGGGGAGGAATTAAGAAATGCTTGATAGTTGCAAATGTCCAGGTTTGTCAAAATAACAAGTGCTTCCGGTGAAGTCTTAAGATAAACGCGATATTCCCGTTGCCATTTTAGAGATTTTATTATAACATTTAATTTTGTACTTGGCTCTTTTAGTTATTTGAAATTCTCAGAAGGCTTTGCTAGTTTATTATAGTATTAAATAGTTGTTAAATAACAGTTAACTGTTAACGAAGTCCTAAGAATGACTGTTGGTGTCAGCCAAAATGGCGAGAAGAAGACAGATAACGCTAGATAGGACAGTCACTGTCAAATAGCATTGCAAGTCTAAGTCAATACATGTAGTTTTGACATTGCAATCAGTGTCATAAGATAGCGCGCTTAAGGGAAACCATCTCATCAAATGATAACGACACCAGTGAAAAACAAATGACACCTTCCACAATCACAAGCACGTCCACAATCAAAAGCCCGTCCACAACCACAATCGTCCAAAATCACAAGCTTGTCCATAATCTAAGGCCCGACCACAATCACAAGCTCATTCACAATCACAAGCTCGTCCATAATCACTAGCCCGTCCACAATCACAAGCTCATCCACAATCACAATCTCGTCCACAATCACAGTCTCGTCCACAATTACAAGCTCGTTCATAACCACAAGCTCTTTTATAATCACAATCTCATTCATAACCACAAGCTCGTCCACAATCACAATCTCGTTCATAACCACAAGCTCGTCCAAATGAAGTCCTACTGAATGATGAACGTGGCTATTTCTTAGAAAAAAACTTATTGGTATCGGCATAAAAGTCGTTTTTCTGCTTCCTCATGGCATGCCCTTCTCCTGGACCATATCATGCCCTTCTCCTGGACCATGACATGCCCTTCTTCTGGCCCATATCATGCCCTTCTCCTGGACCATATCATGCCCTTCTCCTGGCCCATAGCATGCCCTTCTCCTGGACCATATCATGCCCTTCTCCTGGACCATGGCATGCCCTTCTCCTGGCCCATATCATGCCCTTGTCCTGGCCCATATCATTCCCTTCTTCTGGCCCATATCATTCCCTTCTTCTGGCCCATATCATTTCCTTCTCCTGCCTCATGTCATTCCCTTCTCCTGGCCCATATCAATACCTTCTCCTACCTCATCATTCCCTTCTAATGGCCCATCTCATTCCCTTCTGCTGGCTCATATAATTTCTTTCTCCTGGCCTATTTCATTCCCATCTCCTGCCTCACGTTATTCCCTTCTCCTGGTCCTTATCATTCCCTTCTCCTACCTCATGCCATTCCCTTCTCCTACCTCATGCCATTCCCTTCTCCTGGCCCATATCATCCCTTCTCCTACCTCATGTCATTCCCTTCTCTACCTCATGTCATTCCCTTCTCCTGGCCCATATTCTTACCTTCTCCTACCTCATATCATTCCCTACTCCTGCTTCATGCCTTTCCCTTTTCCTGGTACATATCATTCCCTTCTCCTGCCTCAACGTTTTTGCATAAAAATTACTTTCGGGCATTAACTAACAAATCCTTTCAGAAAATTATTGAACTGTCAGCTTGACGTGCTGACCATGTTTTTTCCAAAATGTAATAAAAGTATCTAGAAGGAGGAAATCATATTACGTTATGGATTGGTTCGCTCGGAGGCGTAAAATACAATTTAAATGTGTGTACTTAATTGTATTTGACATGGTTTAGAAAGAAAAAAAATTGATTAGTGACCCAAAAATAAAATAAACAAAATTATAGTATATAAATATGAGATATTAATTCAATGTGACAAAAAAATTAATTAGTGGCACCTACAGAAATAACAACGCAAGCACAATTTCATATTTAACACACACACACACGCAAACACACACACGATCATCGCTCTTTAAATTTAAATTGCAAAAGTAAAAATCATTTAAGTCAAAGATAATCTTCTGAGCTATTTTTTCCTACTTTTTTCTTATATACGGTGGCAATGTTTTAAGATGGGTGGCGAATACATCCCAGGATAAGGTAGCATTAAACTTTTTTAAAATTTTGTTTAAAGTGATATTTTAAAACTTAATGCTCATTATTTCCATTTCAGAATTAGAAGAAATTGAATAGACTCCAAATGGACAATTCAAAAACGGCCAACACACGGAGCCGTCTCGGGCCTTATCAAAAGTCCCATGTTTTTAAATAGTAATTGTAGCATCGTTCATTATTTCAGAAGTCGCAACAACAGCGTCTCCTTTGCCCCTGAGCTGATTTCATGTCTTGGTTCACCCGGTTGGTCCCCGGTGTGATCCCCCTCTCTGAGGGGCCTTAAGCTGCGCGGCAAGACTCGGGAAATGTCGAGGGGGTCAGGTATGCTTACATGCGTCCAAAAACATAATCAGATCCCGTTTGAAGTCCAACGCGGCGATATTTGAACACGTCCGTCTGGTCATCTCCCGCAAGTTTCCACGGTAGCCGGCCGCCATTAGCCTTCGGGATTTCCTATCACTTAGATCACCATTTAGCCCCAGTCATTTCCCCCCCCCCCAATCCCCCTCCCTCCCCGGGGTTACGTCCCTGCGAAAAACCTTATCATTTTTGTTTCAAAAAGAGGGCAGTATTTAAAGAGCAAGGGGTGACACTGTTCGCTCATAAATCAATTGTTCAATAAGTGTTTGCACGGTGGAAATTTTCTTTTTTTCCGATCACAGTTTGTTTCATGGCTTTTTATGTGTGTGGTTGTTTTTTTTAGTTAACTTCGACTTTTGTTTTTTAAACTCTTTACAATTATGCGTGGCTGTCAATTCAATAAATTTCTTTACGTGCGTGACCTTTCTTAAATAAGTTCAAGCATTGAGAGAGAAAATGCGGGTAACAGTTGTTGTTTTTTTTAAAGAGCTTTCAATGAGTAACGAAGTTAACGCAGTTGAGCTTGGGGGACTCGTGAGCAGCATCTTTTAAATAAATTGTATTATTAGTAGACAAAGAATGTAATGCAGTTTTTGATGCGGGAATACAAGCATACTTTAATATTATATTATTTTCTTATTAAGTTACAAATTAAAAATTACCATTCGACCTTCTTTTACTAACGTTTTGGAGTGACATATCTGTGAGTTAGGCTACGAGCATTACATGCACGGTCTTTCATCTGTGATTGGTTATTGATTCAGTGCTTTGATAAAATATATTTTAAATTTTAATTAATCATATTTTTTTTTCGACAGTAACATCAAATTTAAATTAAATTATTTATTTTTTTTTTATCAGCTCTTATCACTTACATAGCATTAGATCTATCGTTTGAAATTGTACCTTTTGATTTCATAAATATTCAATTTTTAGCGGCGAACAGCCTTTATTCAAACTGTTGTTTAGTAAATAAAAAGAGAGAGAATCAATTTCTTCTTTATCTCATTTTATAATTATTTTTTTTTCTTTACAAAATAAAGGAGTTTTAAAAATATCCTCGATGCAGGCTTTTACTGCGATGCCATAATGTGTGTTATTGAGAGCTTCTTTTGTGAGAAGAGTCGGGTCCAAATAGCTCAATGTTGGACTGGATTTGCTTTACCAGCGACAACTTCTGCACTACGTACCAGATTTAAGAAATACGTTTGAATATACTTGGGTTAAGTGTGCTTTTTGCGCTCATTCAAGTTTTTATTTTGTTTTTGGAGTTGTTGTTTTTCTTTTCAACCAACATGGCATGCATTGCAAAAGTAAGTACCTTTTTTTTTAAATATTATAAAATATATTGTTTAACGTGTCTCAGCACAATCCTGTTATTGATTTTTAAAAATTAAAAACTGTATGCTAAAGCGGAGCCAGTAAATTTTTTTTTAAATTGGGGTTACTTCCTTTCTTTAAGAAAGTAACCTATGCAAGGTGGAGGCATCAGGGAGAGGTAACACATGCGTCGCCTTTATTTAGTCTTTAAAATAGTATTTTGAATGCATGTATGTATAGGATGAAAATATTTGTAAGGGATGTAACAAAAAAGGCTACTAACTTTTAACAAAATACCATCTCCACCCCCACCTCCCCCTTTAAAAAAACACACAAAAAAACTCCTTTCAGAATATTTTTGTAACCTATTTGAAAGATAGTTCCGTGTATAAGGCAATCTGTTATTTTCTACATGTTGATTCTGTGTACGGCGTAAGTGTGTAAGATTTATAAAAATGAGAGAGAAGTAAAGCCATTTTAAATTTGGGTTTTAGGCCTTCGTAACATCCAGGACACCCCCCTTCCCCCCCCCCCCCCCTGGCAGTTTTGGTGGTTTTTTTGTCTGCCCACTGGTTTGTTGTTTGTTTATTAGTATCAGTGGCGTTTCCGCCAACTGGGGTGGGCCACTTCCCCACCCCAGCCCCCCCCCCCCAATCTCCCATTCTACGAAAAAGTAATTTGTCAGTTGGCTGAAAATGTCAGCTCTCATTATAAAGAAATAAAGTGCCACCCTGTTCGAACCAGCCCCTCTGCAACCCTCATCCTACGCCCCTGCTTATTATTAACGGAACAACACGTTCTGTCCCCCTCCTACCTTAATCATCAAAAAAAAAAAAGATTTCTTTATTTCCACCCCATCCACCCCACCCCCAACCCCACACACACACTCACAAATACAAGAATAAATATTTGAAAAAAGTAACAAAAATTAATGAACGTAAGATTGTTCAATTCGACAGGAATCTTGTTTAACATATGTTTACCCCCTCTTCAATTTTGATGTCCTGTATGTGATTTCAGTGCGTGCTGCCGTTGTGCCTGTTTGTCCTGATGCTCAGCCTCATGACGCTACAGAAGACATCCCTGGTTGTGGCGCTACGTCTGGTGTTACACCCAGACATCTCCATGGAGGCGGGGTGTGTGTTACACTTTTAATTATTCAGCGTGACCAATTGGGTCATTCAATGCGGAAATCGTTGATCATGGAGTTACATTAACGGGCTTATGGTGTTTGTTTTTTTTAGATTTGGGGGTGGGGGTGGGGGAAATAGAAGAGCGATTGAGTCGTTCCGATTTCACACCAGTGGACGAGGCAGTCATTTTTTGTCTATGTAAACTTGGATTGGTTGGCAATAATGTCGATTCAAAGAAAAGAACTTTTTTTTTTCAGATTTGAAGTAATGGTGTTCTATTTCTTTTTTAATAAATATTATTGGGTCTGTTTAAATTAGCCCTACTCAGCTTACATGAATAATTGAAGCTCGAAAAGTCAAACAGGCGTAAGTGGCAAGATATGGGAGATATCGAAGGGCAAGCTGCTCGGTTTTACACAATTTGAAATGGACATACCCCGTAGAGGATAGATGGGAATATTATAATTTCATAAAATACTTTTTTGTATAATTCATAGACAAATTAAGTGGGTGCTTCCCCCACGCCCCCCCCCCCAACCTCATTGGAGGACACACCTCTCTCAGCTACTTTTCGCTAGTTCCATTGATCCTTTTGGTGTAAAGGTTGTATTGAGGTGGTGGTGATTTAGGGGGGGGGGTCTAAATTTCATCAAACGTTAAACCCAAAGTTTATTTT
>CAXITT010000149.1:1101747-1120422 GCA_964033795.1 Lymnaea stagnalis | reverse complement strand
TTTTGTTTTGTTGTTGTTGTTTTGTTTTGTTTTTTTTTGGGGGGGTGGGGGCGATGATTTTTTGATGGGGTGGGGGGAGGAGGTTAACACACAGCAGTGTTAGTCATTACGTCTTGACATGAAAAAACAGACTGGTCAATATTTGAAGCGTTACATTTCTCTAGGTTAACTATCTTATAGGAAGTGGATTTTTTTTTTTTGGTGATGTAAAGCAATCGAATCTGTCCAGCTACCATAGCGCCAGCCCACATTTACATTTAGATTAAGTGTGTGGAGATAAATTCATCCAAAATTATCGGGGAAATGTTTAATAACTATAGAAAAAAGAGCTAAACCTATAAGTCAATGACTAGTTTAACACACACAAAAATGTTCTTTGATTTGTCCGTTTAGTGGGTCAGGCAAGAAGAGAAAACGTTTCTCCATCGTGTCTATGCAAACCGTCCACGTATCAGATGATTATAGCCTTCCATAGAACTGAGTCAGTCATGGTCGTCGTCATTGAAACAGAAGAAATCGCCCAGCACTGTCTCTTTACTTACGGCCCAATGAATACTATCTTATAATGAATTGTTTTGATAAGGTCCTAATATTTTAATTTTTAATATCTATGGCGTATAGCACTCACCCCTATTCAATGACAGTTTTTTTTTTTTTATTATTTTTAGGAATGTTAAAGATATAGTTAGACTATAATTCAATTTGCTGAGGAAATAATCTTTAAATTAAAATCAGCAGGAGTGTGCGCCTCTCAATGCAAAGTCCGGCACTATTTTTCATTGGAAGAAATGAATAACTGTATGCCAGTTGAAAACAATAACGTAGTAACCGTTTTCTGACATTTCTTACAATTCATGCCAAGTCGTAACAAAACCATTTAACCAGTGGCGTATCTAATGTTTACTGCCGCTTGGGGCGGGCCAAAAAATGTTGCCGCCCTCTCCCTCGAAAGTATTCTCCAGTTGGCCATCACTACCTATAAAGAAGAAAATGTGCCGCCCGGGGCGGACCGCACTCTCTTCCAACGCCCCTGGATTGTATACGCATTTCAGACTTTCTTTTTTAATCATCAGGGCGTTTTTGCCGCAATCGTGGAAGCCAGCTGTGTCGTCATGTTCACCACCCGGGTCATGGCCATACTTCCGGTCTTTGTAGCCTTACCGGCAACACACGGAGTCCTGGCCATTACGTCCCTTATTTCATCCCTGAACAGGGGGGGCAAGGTAATTACGGCTCACCCGTCACTTGTCACTCTCTTTTTCCAGAATGTCATTTATGTATAAATAACATGAATACATCATAGAAGCTTTACAACTGTCTTGCTTAAACTATGGTTCGGGGTAAGAAGTGTGTTTATTTATGTATTTGTATAAATACATGTATTATTCTATTGATGTTAATAGAACTATTGCGCTTGCTCATTTATTACACTTGTAAGAGCCAGCAAGTTTGAACATAGGCAAAGAACTTTGGCTTTCTTATAAATTAATCACGTTTAACTGATTTTTTTTTTTAAGGTAGGGTTTATAAACTTGTGAACTAATTCAAAATTTAAATAATTCCTAGCCAATTCACTTTCGATTAAGGAACCGTATGTTATGGTCCATTTCATAATTTTAACCTACTATTCTGAATTATATTTTTTCTATGTGCAAAATTAAACAAAAGCTTTGTCGAAATCGGCATAAAAATCACTGTAACATGTAGAAAATACAATATTTATTGATTTTATTATTCACATCAAATGCCTTAATGCCTTTTTTTTTAATAAAAAAGAAAGCATCCATTGATGTCACGTGTCCAGATGACATCATCAGCAAGCCGTCGGGTGAAAAGTCTTTCCTCTGTATCGGCGCTCGCATCACCGCCTCCGTCCTGTGTAACCTGGTGTCGCCAGCGGCTGCCTGTTTCCTGTACATCATGAATCTCTCAGACGTCGTGACCTCAATCAGCCTGGCCGTCATCCCAACGCTGCTTGGTCTCATCTGGAGCCCGGACCTCCAGGCTCACGTCCTTAACCCGTCCGGAAACGACCCCTTGTGTCACAAACGCTTCCGCCTGCTCTACGGCGTGGTGAAGGTCCTCGCCATTGTGTTTTTCATCTTGGTGGAGCTCTACTTCCGAAGTGACGTGGCCCACGCCGATCACCTCCTGGAGCGATATCTGAGAGGGTTTTACGTCATGGCGCGACCGGAGGTCATTCTACCTCTGGCTGTTCATTTTCTCAGCAGCCTCATCGGGTTCGGGTTTTCCTACGCGGCGCTCGCTCTGTGCCAGCCTCTTTTTGGAGTCGTGGTGCCATCTTTGTTTTCAATGGTAACGAGTCTGGTGCTTTGCGTTTCATTAGCCCCTTCCCTATACGGCATCGATGAGACGGTATACTTTGGTTCATTTTCTCCGTATTTGATCTGCGCCTCGATTCTAGCCTGGGCGTGGGCATGGCCGTTTATTCTAAACGCGTCAACCTTTCTCAGGAAGCCCCAGTTTTTGCTGACCCCTTACAAAGTTCTGTTCAAAGGATACGGCTGGAATCCAATTTTCCACGATCAGCGATTCCTGCTCGGATACGACTCCAACGTTACCCAGGAAGCGTACGGGTTTCAGTCAAAAAGACTTAAAAATCGAATTTACATCTGTACGACGATGTACAGAGAGGCTGACTACGAGATGGAGAGGCTGCTGATGAGCTTGATGCAGATATCCTCGGACCCTCTTCTCAAAGACATCCACTTCGAGAGCAACATCTTCATGGACAACGGCTGCTCCGGGGTAACGCTCAACGAGTTCGCTCTGCAATTCGTGGCGCTGCTCGTGGGCAAGACCGGGGTGATGCTGGACAGAGCGAGATGCTGGATCACGCCCTACGGCCTACAGATCTTCTGCCAGCTTCCGAGCGGGCTGCCCATGTTTGTCCACCTGAAGGACCCGAAAAAGGTGAAGTCCAAAAAGCGTTGGAGCCAGGCCATGTACATCAACTACGTGATGAGGTTCCGTAAAGTTCTTTGGAGAAACGACAGTGAAAACATCGCCCTGCCTTCCATGGACGACCTTGGACGGCATGCGGTGTCCAGCATTTCTAAGTCTGTTCAAGAAGCGGGTGATATTCAGTTTCTGAGCCACAACGAACAGTTCATGCTGAGGCGGATAACGAACATTGGTTACCCAACTTTGGCCGAGTTCCGGGTCGCGGCTGACACCGTCCATGGATGTCCATCTGTGGAAGATTCAAGTCCACCAAATAGCGAGTCGGAATCTCAGGTGAGTTACGTTTGTTACACATTTATTAACTGTGGTTTTTTTAACCTCTATGCACTAAGACAACAGTGTTAACTTTTGTGTGTACCTTCGCAAATTTTATGTATGCTTACAAGACTGTCAAACTGTAGATTCTAAAACGGTTTAAAAATCAAGATCACTCTCAAACTAAAATAAGTTATGTTTATGATTATAATTATCATTGTGATTATGATTATGAATGCTTAAATGAATGTACAATTTTAGTGAATTTTTTTAACACATTTTTCAGCTAATGATCATTCCTTTTATTAGAGACTTTCTCTTTACGACAAGGTTTGTCACTTCTAGGTTTATTACTGCTAGGTTTAGTACTGCTAGCTTTATTACTACTAACTTTATTACTCCGAGGTTTGCTAGGACTTAAGGTCCCCTCAGCTATTCATTTTCCGTATTTTGATAGCTTAAAACTCGCATTCTGTTTGTTGTTTTTTCCAGTACCTTTGCATTTTTTACTATTCATAATTGCATTTATGTATTTATATTTACTTTTACATCAATTTATATTTTTCGAGCAAATCTTCCCAATTAGCACAAAAAAAATAATCTTTGTTTATTTTTTAAGCCCTATGTACCACTTACCTGAACCCTTGATTTTTAATGAGCATATACATAACAACATTATAAAATGTTATAAATTTTAAATTTCTTCAATTTACCTTCAATAATAATTATAATTCAACTTATTTAAAGAGATTATCTTTTAAATTTGTTTAGTTTTTTTTATAATTTAATTTTGTTTAAAAATTAATCTTTCTTAAGTATTTTATTTCTTGAGATTTCTATCTGGAAGCATCCAAAAGAATCTAGACAATTTTCTGCTCACTTTAATCCTGCGTTAATTCAATCGTTTATTTGCTTAAGCTTAAGTTAATTCAATTAATGATCATGTTGTTACATCAACCTATACCAAGATCTGTAGGTGTTTTGTTTTTTTTTTTATTTTCTTACAAGTTTCTTTTTGACATTCCTATGGAATTTATATGTGTGAGTTTTTTTTGTTTTTTTTTACTTTTACCTGTATCTAAAAAGCCCCGTGTGTTAGGCAGACTGCGCGCGAGCCAACATTCACTTACATCCTTATAACATCCAGGGCCAGGTATACAGTTCAAGCAAAGAAAGCTCAGATCTCGAGTCGCTTCCAGACGAGAAGTTCAAGGATGTCCCGCTCGGGGCCTACGTCAATCGCGGGTACCAGTCAGACGGTGAAGGTGTGAGCTGGTCAACACCTGGCCCAGGTAGGCATGGGCTCAACTTTTTTTTTTAACGGTTGTTATCATCAACGCAAGAGTTTTAAAAAATGTTCAATGTGTGATTTAATAACAATTAAATATTTATCTAATAAAATAAATCTTTAACTTAGGCCTAAATTTGTATATATTCTTGATTAGATTTAAAACTCTACTTCTGTTGATTACCGAAAGTGCGCTTTTTTTCGGGGTCAGAATATGTGTTGTTGAGAGCTTACTTTAATATAAAAGCGTTTTACACTAAAAAAAAAATGTAAGCATCGAATATCACGAATTATCTTTCTTTTAAAAAATTATGTATAAATCTACGAGACCTTCTCTGTGCTCTCTTTATTTCTACACATTAATAACCTTTGTTACAGGGGCGTCATTTCGGTAGTGCAGGAGGCATTTGCCCCCCACCCCACTGAATTTGCAGGTTTTATTTAAGTTGCTATGTACTGTAGCTAGCGCCTCCAGTAATAAACAAGCCGACCAAATTTTGGTTTTGCGGGGAGGGAGGGACCTTGGAAAAAACCTGAAATGACGCCCCTGTTTTGTAACTCCCGTGATTTTAATGTACCATCAAAGCTATGTTCTCAGTCTACTTGTAAATAAGTAAGCATTCAGTTTCATATCAAATAAAGGAGTTATTCTTCTCTTACGCAATTAACATCATCGAATACTCTCTTCATAACGTGTTGTAACTTTTCTGGCACAATGCTTTTTTTTTCAACACACAAATTGCAATGAAATGTATCCCACTCCGCAGACAATGACGCCCTGAACTCGACCAACAAAACCGCGCCGTCATCTTACACTGACGTCGTCGTCGGGCAGTCCGCTTACGTGGACGATGACCACACGTTCATCTTGGCCACGGACGCCGACATGGATTTTAAGGCGGACGCCATCAAGGAGCTGTTGGATCTTTGCACGTCGGACAAGCGGATCGGCGCGGCTTGCGGGAGGACACATCCGATCGGGCAGAAGTGCAGCTCTATTGTTTGGCATCAGGTGTTTGAATATGCTAAAGGTAACTTTTCAGTTTAACGCCTCGCGGGGAAGAGGAGATGGGGGGTAGCTTTAAAACTATTTTTAAAAAAAAAAAAATTCTTCTCCCTTTTGCAAATTAACGAACTCCAAAAGGGATGAAATCCCACTCATTCGTATACCTCGATAATATGTTTATATTTATTTTTTACTGAATTATTGAAATGCCTATATTTTTGGTTCGGGGAACTGTTACACAATTAAATATTTTATTACTGGAACGCCACAGATCTAAAATAGTGTAGACAGATTAGTCAAAACAATGTAAGATGGTGGTTTTTATCTACCAAACTTGGTCTCCAAGCATGCTAACATATCTGGTCAATTTTTTTTAAACGACAGGGGAAAAAAAAAACACGACACCAGATCCGTTTAAAAGCCACGTGACACAACTGTTCAACCCTTGCGAACGAAAACATACATTACTTAGTGTTGGCCTTTACCAGATCCGTTTAAAAGCCACGTGACACAACTGTTCAACCCTTGCGAACGAAAACATACATTACTTAGTGTTGGCCTTTTTTTTTTTTTTGGTCTTGTTTAATCATATGATTTTCTATCGAAACAGTAACATATGCTAGTATCAACGTTATCTAAAATACCTTCCATATCATTATTCTTACCAAAGCCAAAACATTTTGCTAATTACCAAGAGGTAGTCGATGTAGTTTCTTCTGCGCCTAATAAATAAGTCACCAGACCAAGCATGATTGCACCATCAATGACACTTTCGGTTATTGCAGCATTTTATCTTTTCCCCCTCTGTCTAACCGTATAGATGTTTTCTCAGCAACTAAACTTGACTTATCTGTGTGCACTAATGGAGATTTTTTTTTCTCTTCCTTCCGCCAACCTCACCCCTCATGCATGACACACACACGCACATACAGACTTCTGGATGATCAAAAATGCTCAGAACATAATAGGTTCTGTCAGCTGTTGCCCGGGATGCTTCAGTCTGTACCGAGCCAGTGCTATCAGAGACGTTATGAGCAAGTACTCGAGCCCGACAAGGACACCATTCACCGTCTACGTCAAAGATACCGGTAAATTCGTACAATCTAAAAAGGGCATGTCTGTTCTTGTTTGGATTTTTTGTTTTCTTTAATTTGTTTCAATCGGCTCGTAATTCTTGGTTGGTTTGTGTGTATGTGTTGGATTGGTGTTGTTTTCTCAAAGTTTTTTGGTTGGTTTTTTGGTTGGTTTTTTGGTTGGTTTTTTGGTTGTTTTTTTTGTTGTTTTTTTTGTTGGTTTTTTTGTTGGTTCTTTTGTTGTTTTTTTTGTTGGTTTTTTTGTTGGTTTTTTTTTTCTTTTGTTGTTGTTTTTTTTTTTTTTTTTTTTTTTTTTTTTTTTTTTTTTTTTTTTTTTTTTTTTTTTTTTTTTTTTTTTTTTTTTTTTTTTTTTTTTTTTTTTTTTTTTTTTTTTTTTTTTTTTTTTTTTTTTTTTTTTCTTCTGTTTGTTACTTTTCAATTTTGCAAGGCCTATAAATATACAGCGAAACAGAGCTGAGCAGTCATGTCGATTCTATAAATAGTGATTCATATTACGATGCACAGTTCTATTATCACTAGGGAAGTGTCTTCTTATAATATGTATGCCAACTGAACCAGACAGGATATTAAGCGGCGTCGAGACTCAAAAATTCTAAATTTATTTTATTTTTAAATCCCATTCTTTTGTTTCAATTTAAATATTGATTACTGGTGACGGCTTGTAAACAAATTAATTAATTAATTAATATTGGACATAGACAGGTTATTTTTTTTTTAATTGAAGGTCTCTAAACTCAGACACTAACTGTCTTTATTTTTTTCCCCTTGCATTATGTTCAGGTGAGGACCGGTGGATGGCTACACTCATGATGATCAACGGCTGGCGCATGCGTTACTCACCTTTTGCTGACAACACAACTTACTGTCCCGACACTTTTGAGGTCAGACCGGGTGCTCTTTAAAATAATATCGAAATTTACTTAAAAATAAACAAAACTCGTCTACGGGAGAGTTTGTCGTTTAAAATTAAACAAGTGATGTTTCCTCCTCCCACTCCCACATCTTCGGTTTTCAAGCCATGATTTCAAACACACAAAAAATTAGCAACGTCTGTTTTTTTTGGGTTTTTTTATATCTTATTACTGTTCGACTTAGAGAGAAAATGACGATGGTTATTCTTGTTCTAACATAATCTTTTAAGGACGATCATTGACAAGATAATATGAATGGGGTACGACTACGATGGGGAAAAAAAATTAGTTATTTTCAGAGGGAAAAGTGCAAATGGATTGGTTCATATCATTTCCGTTTTCATGTCATGGTGTGGAGGGTCATGGTTTAGTTTAGAAAAATGGATTGGGAGACGATACTGTGAATTTAGATGAAAATAAATTTTTAAGGGTTAAAGCATAAATTTTATTTTTAAAACTTTATTATTGGGTCTGTTTTAATTAACCCTACTCAACTGACTGGAATCAAGTTTAGAAACAACAAACATGATTTTTGAACCAACCCAATTTGAAGAAGGAGGGTGGCAACCACCGGTGAGCTACTCTGTTTTACAAAAATTTGAACGTACCACATACACCTTTGCACAGGACAAAATGAAGACCTTGGAGCGCATTAAGCCTTTAACACTATCCTTTAGTTAGCTATCTCGTTTGCATCTTTGGGCGTTCTGCACATCTGGTGGTCATAATATCTTATACGAAAAGATTCAAAGGAAGTAACTTAGTTGATCTTTGAACACATTTCAGGAGTACTACAAGCAAAGGAGGCGGTGGATCCTGTCGGACATGGCCAACGCCATCTTGGTGGTACAGAATCTCATCCGCCTGGTGCGCAACAACGAGTGCTTCAGCCTGATGTACGTCATCTATCTGGTCAACATGTTCCTCAACAACGTCATCACGCCGGGTACTGCCATCGTCATGATTACTGCAGGTTGGTATAGGCTGGTCATGACATGGTTGCTGCTGATTAGCTGTTTCTATTCTTTTGACATCTTTTCTGAACATTACTTTTAAGATAGATAAAAACAGGTTTGCGTTGTAAGTTAAGACGAATTGTGTCGAGTTTTCTGCGTGTTGTCCTTTTCATTCCTTTTTTATGTTTGTTTGTTACTTTGTTTTTGCTGTTGTTGTTGTTTGTTTTTTAATTACTATATTTGTTGTTAGAGTTCACTATTGCCCAAGGATTTTGGCAAGAGCATAACTGCTAAATTTCTCTCTTTTATTATTAAATAATGTCTACTTAATATTAATTTTCAACATTTTTGGTGCCTTTAAAATAATTAAGGTCAAAGATTGTGAGTTATTTGATACATTTTAGGCTCACTGATTTGTTTCAAACAATGGCAAAACTTAAGTCACTTGTTTATTTTTATTTTTTTTTTAACTGTTTTTAAATTATGATGTCTGCTGTAATGGGAATATTTGGAAGACAGTTGTTTCTTGTTTGTTTTTGGTTTTTTTCATTCAAAAAAAAAAAAAAGCACCTATTTTTTTTTTTTTTTTTAATTTTTTTTAAATTTTGTTTTTTTCTGTAATGGGAATATTTGGAAGAATTTTGTTTTTTTTTTTTTTTTGTTTTTTTTCATTCAAAAAAAAAAAAAAAGCACCTAATTTGTATTTCCAACTAGTTTCGAGCGGATCTCTCGGGCTGATTAAATTTTCTATACGACTTATTTGACTAAGTCTCGCAACTCGTAAAAAGGACGCAAATCTACAGTAAAATTTGAACGAAAATGAAATTCACATTTTTTTTTTTTTAAATTACAAAGAGAAATTTAAAAATAAAAATAATAAACTTGCTACTTATTACATTAATTTAACTTTGAAAGAAGAAGTAATCATAGCCGTAAGTCCATCGCTTCTCTGTTCTTATCAACATTTATCCTCGCATCCCCTTGATTCAATATTTCAATTTGAGGTGAATTAGATATATTTATTGTTAGAGTTGGGGCCACCCCTTTTACCTTTGTCCAATCAAAATCACAAATAATAATTCTCTAGGTACGTATGTATGGCAGTAACGCTGTGTTCAAAAGGCGGGTAAAATAAATTCCCAGAAGTTAGCACCAATCGGGATTCTTATAAAGTGCGTTCCTCGAATGCATGTTTTGTCAAGTAATGTTAGTGAATGGGAGGTTCACACATCGCCGCCTCCAATTTTTACGGTTTACTTCCGTTATATAAATAATAATTTGTCTTTTTTTTTTTTCTTCATACCTCCAGGTCTAGAATTAGTTTTTGAGATTCCATACGTCTACACTACAATCCCCATGGCCCTCATTGTTTACCTGTACGCCTTCATATGCACGTGCACCAGTGCCCGTACCCAAGGCCTGCTGACCAGCGTCCTCATGGTACTCATGGGCAGCATGTTTTCATCGGTGGCCATGTACGGCTCGTACAAGATCACGGCAGGCATGGTAGCAGGTGAGCAAATGAGCAAGCCACGTAACAGACAGTAGTTAGTAGTTAGTTCTCTCCAATTAGCGAAGAACATTGTCAAACTCTTAAACAATTAATAATTATACTCAATCAATGTTTTGGGTAAAGTTCAAGGAATCGTTTTCTGATTTGTTTTAAATTCATTTTTGTTCAGGGCCGAAACTTTTTACAAATTGCCAATATTTACAATATTTTTAGCTTTAGACTTTGTATTTGTTATTATTATTATTAACACAATTTTATGTAAATTGATTTGATTGAAGTTGGTCGTGGTGGACTCTAGGGGAATTTGTTAGTAATTTAATTTTAAATTAAATAATGTTGTTGAGTTGCAGTTGATTAAAATAGGAGTGAAGCAAATCTTGCAGAGCTACACTGTCGTAGCATTTAATTGCACTAAAAAAATATGTAGCGTTTTTCATCTGCTATAAAAAAAAAGGGGGGGGGGTGCTAAAAATTAAAAAAATTATTAAAAGTATAAACTTTGTTCAACTCACCTGACACATGTAAAAGCTCATTTATGGCTAGCGTAGCTTTAGTGACCAATATGACAGTGTTTATCTTTTTGTATGCATGGCAAAAATCTCCAACATGAAAAACAACAAATGATAGTCAAATAGCAAAAGGTGTTTTTTTTTTTTTTTATGTCACTGCTTAAAAAAAAATAATGAAATAAATCCCAGAGATCAATGCGGGTCACTTCCACTTCCAACAACATTACGTCATACTGCTACTGACCCTGAGTCTGGTCTACGCCGCCCTCATGCACCCGAGGGAGAGCCACCAGATCATCTACGGCTTCGCCTACCTCTTCATCTTCCCGGCCATGCATGTCCTATTGCCCATTTACAGCATAGCGAACATCATCGACCAGAGCTGGGGCACCAGAGATTCGGTAAGTAACAACAGTGGTATCAAAGACTTAATTGGTGGGGGGTACTCATTCGAATCCTTCAGTATACAACAAAAAAGAACGCAGTCAACAACAAACTAAAATAGCATTGGAATGTTGTACATTTGTAATTAGGTCATTGGGCACATAACATAATGAGACTAAATCATATTCAAATAGTGTATGTTATTATATTTAAGACATTTAAATCTTGGTTACAGAAAGAAATGCTAAGAGGTAAATAAGCAATACATCAATACATTTGGCAACTCTTTTTAAATTTGTTCTTTTTGTCCTATTTGCAGAACAAGGCTAAAATGCCCAAATTATCGTGTATGCCAAGTTTGAAAAAGTTGAGAAAACGAATGAAGAAAAGTAAATCTAAAGACGTCAGTCAAGGTAATGTTTTTATTCTTTTCGTTGTTTGTTGTTTTTTTTTTTTATTTTCGGCTACCGGTATTCAAATTTTTAAGTAAGACTATTTGTTTGTTCAATTTATTCCATTTCTTATTTGATTATTTTTTTTGTTTGTTTGTAGTTGTTGTTTTGTTGGTTTTTTTTTTTTTAATACTAAAGCGCATTTGTTTTTTATTCTTTTTGTTGTTTTTTTTTTTTTTTTTTTATTTTCGGCTACCGGTATTCAAATTTTTAAGTAAGACTATTTGTTTGTTTTATTTATTTCATTTCTTATTTGATTATTTTTTTTGTTTGTTTGTAGTTGTTGTTTTGTTGGTTTTTTTTTTTACAATACTAAAGCGCATTTGTGTCCAACTATCAATCCACAGAATGTACTTTAACCCTTGTTTATGGTATCTACGGTATTCTAAAAGAACAAGGTCATCACAAAAACAATTTCCCAGAAAGCGCATCTGCTCTCCTCGGTTATTCCATTATTTTACTGCGTGATTTTAATCGTGCAATCTCCTCATGGGGATGGGAGGGGAAAAAAAAACGTATCTTTCTTTCTGTGACCTTGGATCTATGTCTGCATAATCTACAAATAGGATCCGCCTTTTCCTTATAATCTCTGCAAATGTTTGGTGCGAGGAAGAAAAAAAAAAGACGTGTTTCATTGAAAATGGAAAATGTGTGGGAAAATATGTGGCAAAATGTGTGGGAAAATATGTGGGAAGTGTGGGAAAATGTGCGGGGAAAATGTATGGGAAAATGTGTCATTGTAATGAACAATTCTCATTTAACCATGCGCTGAAAGAAACATTTTTTATGTTGTTTAACTGACCTTTTCGTAACAGAAATAATGTCAGGATGTTCGAAGGTGAGTTTATGACGCAGCAAAAGGCACGTCAGCCTGTTCTACATCCCACTCACGGCCAGCGTCCAATTACTTAGTTATAGCTAGTCCCACAGCACTTATTAGAGTGATGTGATCTAGACGGAACGAGAGCAATTTGTATCATTGCACCCTTTTTAATTTTGTTTGGGAATAACAATGGGGGAGACGGCGATCAATTTTTGAGATAAGGAAAAGGGGAATACGGGGTGTAATGGAACGCTTGGAAAAAAAAAAAGACACAATAAAAAGGATGTATCGGCAAAAAGCCTTCCTTGGCAGCAACTCAATTGAAAACAAGAATATTTTTAAAAAGAAAATAAACTTACCTATAACAGTTTGGGGGGGGGGGGGGGGGGGGGCGTCGACTAGTCCAAGAAGAAACGTGTGTTCCTTATTTGCTTAATTTTGTTCAACTTAATTTAAAACAGATTTGAATTAACTTTAGTTTGTCTGATGCATGTGGCCATCACTTTACTGAAAGCGAAATGTTAATTGCTTTCCAGGTCCTTACCCCGACAACCATGAACCAGACGCACAGACGGAACTGCAAGACATTCTGTCCTCCCTCGTCATGGACATGTCCAAAGGGGATGAGAAGGCCAGAGAGGAGTACAAATTCTGGGAATCCCTCATCGCCACGCATCTCGGAGTTGACGTCAACAAAGGTCTGGAGAAGGCGGCCCTCGCCGAGGGACTCGGTCGGATGCGAAATCGTCTCCTCGGCGGATTCCTCCTCTTGAATGCCGTTTGGCTGGGGTTCCTCTCCTATTTCTACCTTGGTTTGGACTCGCCCCTGTCGAGGCTTAATATTTACGGCATCATCAGCGGGGCCCTTTACGGTTTCACGCTTATCATTCAGATTCTCGGACTGACCGCAGGAAGAATAGAGCAAGTGTTGAGAAGGTTGGCGACATACGTGCACGGGGACAAGTTTCCGGTGTGGGTTAGTGAACGAGAATAAAAGAAACCAGATTGCAGATATTTAAAAACTTGAACCGACACTGCAAAGTTCTATTGATGTCAATTGCTACAGTGGCGTAACTTCCGCCTTAGGCGTAAAAAACACGCCACGGGCTTTGAGAAATCTTATTAAGTACTGGACAAACAATTTAGTACATATTTGGCCTTCATGTATCTTAAGCATTTTATTTGAATTAATAGGAATATTTTTAAAATGTAAAACGCAATAAGATTTGTACTAGCCTAATCACAGAACAGTATCTTTGTTAAACAGTTTACATAGTTTGTCCCAAGTCTATTTGAGTTTACTTATACCAATGGACATGGATGGCATGGTTAAAAAATAAAGACAGTTACAAATGAAAAATCGCTTTGTACATAGAAATTGGTATTCTTTTACATCATTAGACTGGGACATTAATAAGGGGGTACGTATGATGATTTCTTTATTTCCATTCATTTGGTTTGAGCATAATAGCTAAAGCCACTGACATTTCCCCTTAATATCAGTCTGTTCAATGTATTGTTCCAAATACGAAATTCAAAGACTTTGAAATAAAACTAATCAATGAACGATGAGATTTAAAACATTAATTTTTGATTAATTTATTTCTATCAAAAAAACAGATGTTTATTCCTAACAAGGAAATACTAACATCGACTAATAAATTAAATGTTACAATTTTAAGACTTTCCCCTCACTACTCTACTAGAATCATTATCGTCTGCACAAGTCAGTCAAGTTTGTTCATCTTTTGCTTCCAGAAATGAAAACTTTAATCTTTTCATAAGGCTTACTTGAGGCTTAACAAATTACATTTTTATTTCTTGGCTCATTCAAATGTTTTATTGTTCTGAGTCCTTGTGTACCAGTACTAAACATGTGCTGTTACACATTCAGCCCCTAAGATTTGAGTCCTTGTGTACCAGTGCTACAGTGTGTTGTTGGCTAATTTTTCAAAGGAGTTGAATCTACTTAATGTTTCATTAAATCATTTCCAATCATTTAGTTTGTACCTTTATGCTCCATCTCTTAGTTCAGATACTGACCATCTTACCCCATGTTACTTGTTATTAAATTATCCTACACTTGTGTATACATTATATTTCATTCTCTGACCACACTATTATTTTATCAAACTCCGTTATCTATAAATACTGTAATGTCAGATTAAAAATTAATTTAACATGAACTTTCTCAACAATTATGAGTTCTTTTCTTCATATATTTGTATATATATATATATATATATATATATATATATATATATATATATTCAAGAGAGGATGTGGAAACTTGTGTCCTCCTACACTAATCAATGACTTTGTTTTATTACAACACATCAATGAGAGTGGAACTGTATCTTAAACTAACTAACTGAGAATTATTAGTACATATTAATGGAAAAAAATATTAAATGCACAGCAATCAAAGGAGCCAGCATGATCACTACATTGATCCTGGGCCCTCAAAATCTAGAAGAAGAAGATGTATGTATATAGTTTTTAAGCGTTTAGCAACCTTTCCTGTTGTGCAGAGTGTATAGAGGCATTGATTAGCAAAAAATTAAACTAATAAATATATCAAACTAATAATAAATATATAAATAATAAATAAACAACAGGAATAGACATAAAATGTAGTCACAGTATTATTTATTTGTATTTTACATTGTTAAACCTGCAACATGAGAGATAAGAAATTATTGGTTTCCCCCATGGTGAGTCTAGGTTCAGCTTCTTCCTCTTGAACTGCCATAGAGAAAATGGAACCCTCTTAAAGCAAAAAAAAATAATAATAATGTCTGTTCTAAGAAGAGGCATATGGTGACATGACATTATGGTGCCCATGGCAAAAAAGACAAGGATTGTGACCCTGTCAAGCTTGAGAGAGAAATATATGAAACAAGGAATGGGAAATTTTTCACATACCTTGTTTCACATATTGCCTTCTACCTAACCTGTTTGCAGTCTCTCCCCCCTTATTATCAAGCTTGAGAAAGCTATTTTTTTAATATAATTTAAATTTTCCATAAAGGACAGTCAAGTTAGCAGATCTGTGTGTGGCATTCTAACTCATTAAATACAGATAAACTAACTTATAACTTAACCTCAACTGCAAAACATCAAAACCCTTCTGGCCACACTCTGTGTATATTTATTTTATCTGTACAATTAATTGTAAATGATAAATACATCAAGAGGAAATTATGAATAAATAATTAAATAAATAGTATATAACACTGCATTTAAACTATTGCACTCATACATGGATGAAAATTTTATAATGAAATTCAGCATGTTTAAAGTATTAGTAAAATACAAAAAGAAATTAAAATACTTTAAAATTTTTACAATTGTTTGATTTCTTCTAATAAAAACTATTTAGGGAAAAAATATATAGTGTGTAAATAATATTAATATAATGTTAATATATGTATGGCTCAACATGATAATGAGTTGGGGTATTTTAAATTAAGGCCTCTGTTTAAAAAGATTACATAACATTTAATCATAAAAATTTGCTCTTTTTACATTATGAAAGTATAAATAAAGCATCTATCACATTTTTAAGAGTAATAAATAAACTAGGCCAATTATCCTCACATACTTAAGAACAACATGTACTGTGCTAGTGGTCTCTCTCTTCAGGTGGACGATAAGGAATCTTGAGAGCTTCAAACACAGACTCCTCTGAAGGGGTCGGGACAACAGTCCCTTCATAGATCTTTTCTGAGCCCTGGAGTAAAAATAAATATAGTTGTTTTACTTTATTAAAGTTTTAGTTTTAGTTAGCACAGTTTTGAAAAATTGTTGAATCTAACTTTACTTTAAGTTTTTACATAAAGACATGCAAAGTATATCGATTTAACCGAGTGATTTGGTTTACATTAACAAAACTGCTGGGACAGGGGCTCTCAAATACAGGGACTTTTAACTACAGTAAATTTGAGCTGAGAGTTTTTTAAATTTTATTTTACCAAAATGATATTGTTGAAAAGACAACACTACAACAGAGTTTAGAAAATATTGTAAAAAGTTGATAATTTTGTTTTTCCAATTTGAATCAACTTACAATGACTTTCTGTGGGGTTATTTTTTAATAAAAGCATCCACCATAGTGCCCCTCCCCATTTTATTTCTTGGTATTGTGAGGCATTCTTGGTCCGACCCCCTTATAGCTGAATACTGTTCAAACTTTTGATCACTTTGGCTGAAGGGGATGACTCTGAGATGTTAGCTGGTCTTCAGACTCACTCTTGAGTTTGTCCAAGCATGATGCCCAATAGGTTTATAAGAACTGCCAGCAATTTTTAAATCCTTTATATTAACTTCACTTTTGTTTGTTGGTGGTGGGCTGACTGACTGGCTGGGTGGCAAAATCTTCAGATCGCTAATTGGCCCACTTCCCGACAAGCTATCAAGCTGAAACTTTGCAATAGACTCATTGCCAACGACAGCACATTCTATCAAATTTTCAGCCCCAACCTCCAAAAATCGGTTTTTCCTGTTTTTCAAGGGGAAGATAAAATAAAATCCCCAATAACTGCGCTAAATGAGTTTCTATTTTTAAAAAATCATAAGTGCATTTGGTGTGTGATATTTCGTTTTTTCTGACATAGTTGGTGAAATAAATCTGCTGTAAAAACGGGTGTGTCATTATGATATTAATATAGTTCAGGGGTGTGAGAAAAATGTGCAGTTGTGAGCCTTGAAAGGGGGGGGGGGGGGGGCCACACTTATTGGTTTTCTTTTAGAGTGTGTCATTACTAGAATGCATTTTTTGTCAAATTTTCTGCCGCTTACCCCCCCCCCCCCTCCCAAACCTGCTTTTTGGGTTGTTTAGTTATGTGTAAATATATTTCCCTAAATTAATTTTGGCAAAGGTGTATTAGAAATGAAAGTTTTTTTTTTTCTAATTTTTTTCCTCTTACCCCCCCCCCCCTCCCAAACCTGCTTTTTGGGTTGTTTAGTTATGTGTAAATATATTTCCCTAAATTAATTTTGGCAAAGGTGTATTAGAAATGAAAGTTAGTTTAGGTGGTGTTGATTGGTGAGTAGCAAATTAAAAGTGCAAAGAAAGGAAAGAAAGTTGGCCATGGAAAGTTCATTCAAGAGAAGGAGGGATGTTAGCTGAAGCTATATGATGTCCACCCATGGTTCACTCATTAGCCTACTTTTTAAGCACACAGTTAGAGGACAACTTTTTGTTTTTTGGGTGTTGTTTAGTTATGTGTGAATAAAATTCCTTAAATTAAGTTTGGAACAGAAAATTAGGCAAGGAACAAGGCCACAATGGTTTTGTGGTTGTTTTTTTTTTGTTGCTAAAAGTCTTTGACAACAATTATTTGCTCTTGATAGAAATATTCTTCAACCAACCTTTCTGACAACTCCAGTTTTCAAGGCATGCTCGTTTAGGGACATTCTCTGGGTTTTACACATATGTCGAAGTGACCTGTTAAAGTGTGCTGATCCGGTGAAGTAAACCAGTGCACAGCCGTACTCACGGTAAGGCACAACAATGATGTCCAGTCGACGGTGCTGAGATTGTTAAAAACAAACAAACAAATTGGAGGAATCTGAATCTTAATGTTCTTTAGTTGTACAGCTCATCTTTAATCCAAGTCGACTGTCCGTGAAAACTTGCTGCATCCATGTAATTAAATAAAATTAGGATTTTTTTTTTTATGCATAAAAAGTATCTGATAAAACGATACCACAAATCACACAGATACTTCACTGAAAGATATTTCATTGACAGTTACTTCATTAAAATCTTACGCTCATTTCCTTCACATCTTAATAAATGAAAATTTTCAGGCAAAAAAAATTAAAAACATTAACTTGATAAATATTAGAAGAAGTGCCCCTTTAGATGATGTGCTTTGACATGAAAAATGAAATATATAAAAACGACTTTTTAAAAGAAGACTTTCAATCAAAGACGACTTTAAAGTAACTAGTAGAGTTACAAAATAACTTAAATATTATTAAAATGCTTTACTCACAGAAAGACTGTTCAGAGGTGTAGATGAGCACTCTATGAAACCAAATGATTCAAATTGAATGCAGACCAAACATAATGTTTTATTTTTATTAATTTTGAAAATATTTCTGCACATACATCATTTTATTTTAAGAATATTTAAATTATTTTCTATTGCTTGCTGCGTTTAAACTCATCTTATAAGAAAGTCTTTTTTTTTTTTTTAATTTTTCATTTTTTTTTTTTCTACTTGTTTAGTATTCAAATTGTAATCTTTATATTTTCAACAAAAGAAGTATTATTTACTTTTTTTAAAAATAACATGCTCTCATGTGAGCGCCCCTACCCACCCTTCACCAAAAGAAATAGACATGATGTTGACACAACTCAGATGCGGCGAGACGGTCAACTCCTTTCAGGTGACCACTTCATGAGAAAACAATCAACTGAGCGAAAATGTCACGTGTGTAAACATAAAAATTACGACAAACAAGTTGGAAACGCAAGCAGAAAAAAAAA
>CAXITT010000149.1:1044633-1092017 GCA_964033795.1 Lymnaea stagnalis | reverse complement strand
AAAAAGGGGGGGGGGGGGGGTGGGGGGTTGCACGAATACATGCCAATGTGTGATCACGTGTCCACTTTAAAAAAAAAAAATATTTGTGATGTTGCAGAAATGGGGAAACTAGATTCATCCAATAGGGCAACTTTTATAAAGTATCTTTAAAGACAGAAGTGTTATCCTTGATTTACCACAACGGCTCCGTAAAACACGAAAGATTCATAAAAATGTACTTTTTTTATCTCATAAAATTTGTTAAATTGTTGTTGTATGCCAATAAAAAGATGGTAATTTACTATTAAAATACTTTTTATAAAGAATTAACATAAGTTTACACGGGAAAATAAGAGATTCAAACAGAAATAATATTCGCACCTGAACTGCACTTTTACCTATTAATATGTATAAGTATAAGTTAGTATGTCATGTATAATAATGAATAATGGCCAGTATGACGTCAAGGTAGCCTATAGTATCAAGTTGCTTTCGATAATGACGATATCAATGTTATAATTAGCGACTGAGTGAGGTAGTTTTACCTTTCAGCTTTCCCAGTGTTTGTTTATGACTAGTAACTAGTAACTGTCTGAATTTAGTTAAAGTGTGGATTACTTTCTACTTCTTATAAGTATAATTACTGTTATTGCTAATTTAAATATTAATAGCCTTGGAATCTAATTACAATTAGTTACAATTAATTCATAAAAAGTGGATACATTTGTGTTCTTATATTTCAAATAATAATACCCATGTCTACTGGTTTTACGTTTAATAAAAAGTAGGTTTCAAATGTAATTTTTAATTGTTTTACTATTCCCATCGCCTTAGTTTTATTTTTGTATTAATCAAAGTAGTAGTTATTGATACTTGTAAACATAACGAAGACTAAAACCAAGGACGGACATAGAACAGTTAAGTTGTAACTTCTAAATCATGGCCACGGCGGCAAAGAAAATGATTCCAGAAGATTTCTTAAAAAATGTTCTCCAAAATGGAGTTGGACGCTATGTTTGTCAACTACAACGAATAACTTTCCGATTTTGCAAGTCACATGGGGGAAGCAGGCACATGAGGCGAGTGTTAAAAATGATTATCATTTTCATTTATGATTATGATTCATCATAGTAAATCATATTATCATTACTTACTAACAAGACAGTAACAACCATTTTATTTAGTTTTAGTTAGTAGGCTGCAGCTATTAAATTACTATATAATAAATATACTATACTATTCATTGGATTGGTAATTTGATACTCCATTATTACCGGTAGCTTGTAGTGTAGTAAGTTGTAGGCAGCTATTGAAAATATAAAAAAAACCAATAATTAGTGATAGAAAAGATGATTTAAAATGATGTAAATTATTGTAAATGTATTCAATAGGATGATTGTCGTCACTGTATTGCAGTCCTCAGAACGGCGGTCCCAAATTAAAAATATAATACTTTAACTTTCATTAGAAAGTGTCCGGCTACCAGCCTAAAAGCCGCCGATTAATTGGCAATTGGTGACATAATTTTGTTTACTTCAAATTTTGTTTGCAGACTAATTAACTGATTATTACTTGTAAAAATATAAATAAACAATACTATGTCCGGCAGACCGCAAGCGATGGTTCATATTTCAATTTGTCAGGAAAAAGTCTACAAATTCATGACTCAACGCTGAAGGCATTGTATGCTTTGGTTAGTGTGGCTTGCTGAACACCGTCTAACATAAAACAGCAATTCAACAGAGATAATTGTTGTTTCTGTCTTGCATTTTTCTTTCTTTTTCTTCTTTTTTTTCTTTTATACAATTTTTTTATTTCAGGAGATGATGATGATGATGAAGAACCTGATGAGGATCGCAAGCTTAAAAAAATTAATAAATTTAATTTTGAATTCACCAATTACCGGACACTTTCTAACGAAAAGTAGTGTAATTTTAATTTGGGACCATCATTCTCAGGAGTGCTGGTATGAGTATATTGCCAAAAAACGTGTGTTGACGTTTCCCTTCCCCCCAGTATCATACAGCTATCTATATTAGGTCTATATTATAAATAATAATTGTATAGCAGTATAGCCAAATCTGAGCATGAGGAAGGCTACAGCAGACAGCGCTAAAACCGTACTATAGAATTTATATGTAGTGCAGAGGTGTTGTCTCTTGTACTAAATAGTAATAAATGAACCGGGCAATACTTCGCCAGCATCATTGAAAGCGGGTTTTTAAAGTTCCTATTTTGGTTTGATTTGATTGGCTGGACTACCAATAGCTGCCTAGGAGCTATTGTTAGTAAGCTACCAATAGGCACTTTCTATTAGTATTTATTATGCTTTTTTATTTTTTTACGAGGCTAACTTTCTTCAAACTATTACTAGTAGTTTAAGTTAGTTTGCTGGCATCGGTCCATCACAATGTGTCGATGGTGTAGACTTCGTGGGACAAAATCCACAAGGCCTGGGGTTATTCTTCTAGGATTATAACCTGGTTCCCAAAAGCAAATCACCTCTCTCCACGCCGCTGGATAACCCAAAAGAACATCATGTGGATGATACAGCTTGGCACCAGTGGTGTCGCGGAGTTATTGGAATGTTTTAACTGTATCAATGTTATCCGCCTATGGGACTCCATCTCCAGGCTTGAATTCTGAGTTTCCTTCTCTTAGATGAAGAGCCATCCAATGTTAGTCCCATCCACCTGGGGTGTTGGTGATTTTTTTCGCTTGACTTGGCTTTGGTGGTGATTGAACTCCAGACCATCAACTTAAAATTTGCTCAGTTTAGACCACTCGGCCACTAATAAGTTAATTATTAATATTATTATTATAGTAGCTACTAAGTTGTCTACATACTTGTAGTTGTAGTCATAAGTAGTACCGGTAGTAGAAAATCACCAGGGTCGCCTACCTGTGACTGGGATTCTAGATGTTTGATTTATGTTTATGTAAATCTACATGGCTTTTTACCTTTTTAGTTATTCTAGCTGTTATTTTGGTATATAGGCCTTCTTTCTATTATCTCTGTCCTATTAGTGGATGGGACTCGTTAACCTTGGATGGCAACTCATCTCAGAGAAGACAAACTCTGAAATCAAACCAGGAGACAGAGTCTCTCAGGTGGTATGACATTGATACCATGAAAATTCTGACAACTCCTGCAACATAGAATGCATAAAGAGTACTGTGAGACACAAGTCATTTGGTCATCTACTACATCCTGGTCTACTTCCAGTCGTCTTGACCTATTCATGCCCTTGGAATAAATAGGCAAGGACGGGAGAGTGAAGCTGACAATTTGAGCAACTGTATCTCACTTAAACGACATATGGTTCAAGTCATGGCTACTACTCATGTTGAAGCATTAATCATCTTAGCAAATGAAGGACAAGCAATATTAGTAATCAATCAATCACTTACTATGTCTCTAAAGTCTAATCTAACCACTTTCGCTAGAATCAGATTCAAATACAGCACATGCTACACAAGACAGTATTTTTGACCCTCTTTTAAAATTTGTGTACAGTTACGGACTCGGACATATTGATCAAAATCAGATCAGTTCAATCCCATTATACTTTATAGGCCTATTTGATAGCCTACATTATTTTTGTGTATATTCAATATACCGGTAATCATAAAGTGATGAATTATAAAAAAAAATAATTATATATAGGCCCTTCAGTTTCGGCCAACTGAATTTTTTTTTTTTTTGGTTGAAAGTAGGGCAGCAAAAGTCTTGGCTAACCCAAGACAACCCTAGCCCTAGCTACCCCACTGATTATACAATAATTTTTTTTTAAATTAAATATCAATGATTTTTTTAAAAAAAATGATTGGTGAATAATTACTAGCTGTCGCTCAATACCAGCCAAACAAACCAGAAATCTTTCCTTGATGTCATGATCAAGTCCTGAAAACCTTATCATTCACTCCAATGAATAATTACAGTGGGGAAGTGGTTAAATAAAAACTGCTTTCTTTTGTGTTCATCTCCACATTTTAGTCGCAACTTGTTGTGATTGTAGTTTTATTCATCTTTTTTTCCAGAGATTTTATTGAGAATCACATGTTAGATTTCTCACAGAAACATCCAGGAGTGGTTGTTTACCTGCAGCCCAGAAGGAATAGACCACCTTCTATTGTTGCAGAATACTGTATGTTTTCACTATATTTATAAATTATGTAAATGGGAGGGATTATAAAAAATTCAAAGCTTTTTAATTGGGATTTTCTCTTATAAATGTTCCCTAAAGGGAATTGCATTTTTTTTTTTAAATACCTACAAAAAAAAATACTTGGATAAATATTAATTAATAATAATAGTGTTTCAAATTGTGATAATTATTATATATGCCCTGTTCATTTAGTATGAAAGATCTCTTAAATTTTGGCTATTATGAATTTGAAATTCAAAACATAAGTTAGTTTTCAACTCTCTTACACAGTGCTCTATTTAATATGAGCCAAACTCTTTAAATAATACATCTTTAGCATTTCGTTTCTTTGATTTTGTAAAGATGGCTCAGACACTGCTTTTTGTTATCAGTCATATAATTACAAATGATTTAAATATATTTTATTGATAAAATGTAAAAAATGCTGTTATTATTCGATTCTTAATTTTTCTTAATATTTATTCATTGCATTTAAGAAATGAATACTTTACTTTTTTCACCTTAGTAATAGTAATAGTCTATTGTTAAAAATCAGCCATTTATCAATACAAGTGGTTCTTAATGGGTGTGTCACCGTGAAGTTGTATACTGCGAGATTAGCTAAGTGTGCCACAAAGCTTTTGAGACTTTCTGATATTGTTACATTGTTAGTAAAAGTAAAAAGTAATCAAAATAATTTCACTAAAGATTTCAAATTTTAAAAAAAAAATAGAGAATAACATACAAGAACTTAAACTTATCTCACATGGTATTTATTGGCTTACAATATCTCATCTAACACGCACAAAACTAAAATAAAAAAATAACCCCAAAATATTCCAGAACACTGACTATAAATGACCTCACAGCAGCAAGCTAATAAAAAATGACTGGTGCATGCAAGCTGTGTGTTCTCAAGACTGAGGCTATATGTTGATCCCCTCCTGCATTGTTGCCAACTCAGACCTTGTGTGCCGCAGGAGCTCACTACATAGGATATTTTGTCATGAACAATACAGTGTTGAGAATCACTGATCTATATGATTTAAAATTTGTTCGTTTTTATAAATGGGGCCGTCCATAAAGTACGTCATGCTATTTTTTACCATTTTTAACCCTCCCTCGTCACAAACTGTCACAAATCTCCGCACAGAACCCCCCCCCCCCCCCAAAGTACGTCACACTTTCAAACAATTTTTTAAAAAAATTAACACCTAATTAAAATTTAATCTAAAACACACTTCACTATTAAACTGTATTAAAATATAAAATTTCAACTTAATTTCCACTATCACATTATTATAATGACTTTAATAGTTGAATAGTTAATTGTCAACAGTTGTCACAGTTATGCATTGAAGCAGTAACTCAATCTAGATTGAATTTGAAAACAAAAATTGCAAAAATTAGTCAAGACAATTATATAATACACATCATTTATCTGCTGCTTTTTCATTTACAATAGGTGAGGTCAAGTTTTAGATAATCTTCCGATAATGCAATCTTTTTACACAGGTTAAGAAGTATATTAGAGAAACTTGACCTCACCAAATGATTAAATTATAAAAAGGACAGTGACATAATTATGCAGAGGACAACATAGAAATAATAATACTTCAGGAAAAACGAAAGCAATACATAAAACAAGGCTTCGCATCAGCATACTAGCGCTCCTAGCGAGAGGAATCGTGAACAACACATTCAGGAGATACGCATTTCATGCTATTTTGACATAAAACTAATTCAAATGATACACAAAATTTTAGAAAATTATTTTTAAAGCTATTAAATTCCACTAAAAAAAATAAAAAATAAATTAGAAATTAAAAAAAAATTTAATTAATGTGTGACGTCACACATGGCCTGACTCCCCCCCTCCCCCGTCACTAACTGTCACACTTTCTTACACCCCCTCCCCCCTCCGGAGTGTGACGTACTTTATGGACGGCCCCAAAGCAGTTTCAACTCAAGATCAGATATATTTTTTTAATTAGCATGATATTTTAATTAATGTTATATTTAATGTTTATTCTTTCTAAAAGTGAATGGAGGCAGAGAAGTACTTCTAATGTCAGGAAAAGAGCCAGGAGAAATATGTAAATGGACTGAACATTTGCGGACAAGATCAGGGATTCAAATTGTTAAAATGATCAATAACATTCACACAGAGACTCCAAGCACTCAGGGCATATGGCATCCATTTATGTTTAGAGATACTGAATGGGCAGTTACTAAATTCCCAAGCAAAAAGGCTTCTGAGGTGTTGAAAATAGGGCTAACTGCTACAGATCTTGTCCTGGAGGAACAACAAGGGGAGCCTCTTATTGACAGCATGAATACGTGTAAAATAGATGATAAATGAGTTATAATTATTTGAATTAAATGGGATTTTCTATAATCAAATTGTTATTTTTTTTAATTGCTTTGTGAGAAAGGATTGCTTATTTTTTTGTTTATCTTCATTTCTTGGTCCCCAAATTTAAATATGCTCTGTTGGTTATAAGTCAAATGGTAATTATTATAAACGAGGTCAGATGTTAAAAATAAGTCGGGTGAAAAATATTTTTAGTTTGCAAAATTGTGTCTTTCTCATATTATTTTTACCACAGTGATAATTCATGGGCATGGTACCAAGTCCAGTTACGACAAAGAAGTACTAGAAAGGACTCCGCTAAATAATATAAATCATTAAATATTTAAAAGGGAAAAAAGTGGTACCGGGGTACTTAGCTTTGAATTTTTGATATTTTCTTAATAAAATAATTTCAGACTATTTGGTTAAGCTCTTGACATCACTTTCAAATCTCAGTTTAGTTTTCATGTACCTTTTATAGAAATTATGGAATGTTCCAGCTTCTTAAGTTACAAGGCCTTTATCAACCATCCACACACAAAAAAGGAGAAATGTAAAAGTGAGACTGAATATTTACCTAAGAGGGTTTGACCCAGACAAATTTGGACACCTGTCTGATCTAATTACCATTGCACCACAGGGCCAAGTATGACTCCTCTAATAGCAACACCCCACTGGCTAACGACCCTGTTAGATGTGCACCTACTTACCACTTGGAGTCTAAATGCCACTGCACCTATATATTTAATTAGCATTTGATATTGTCATTCAATTTTGGATAACTGATAAAATCTTTAACTGGCTTAAGATTTTGTGGCACGGTACCTTATGTAATTTGTATTACACTTGGAAAATACTGATTTACTACTGTTTATAGAAAAGCAATCTATGTATCAACATTCTTACAATGGACATGTAAGAACCAACAGGCTAAAAATAAAAACATTTAGGAAGCATGCCCTCCTCCACCTCCCCAATTATATATTTTTTTAAATTTTTGATGGTACAGCTGTTCAGTCTAACGAAATAATTATGTCACAAATAATGTCATGCGCACATGGACTTTATTAGTATGTATTAGGTATGCTAACTAAGCTTAATACTGTTGCGCTTTATAGTGAATTATTTGTAAAAACACAGAACAACATTATGATGATAATTCCAAAACATTGTGATGATATTCTTATTGCCTTTTTGAAAATAATTAGAAATCATGGATTTCACATTTTTAGGAGCCAGATGGATTTATTAGAGACTTACAAGTTCAGGATAATTATTGCCAGAATTTATATAAAATACTTATTTTCTTAACCACACACAATATGCACCCATGTGCAGAGGCGTCACTATGGTTAGTGTCATCCGGTGCAGTTAACTCACTGTGGCACGCCGCGCCCCCACCTTAATTCTGGAATACAACAACCTAACCCCCCCCCCCCCCCCCCCCCCCCCCACGACCTGCTCTGAGTAATTCTTAACCTGATCATATCATACAGAATCACTTAGTTCTTTTTGTAAATTAGGAAAGTCCTACAGCAACAAAAGACATAAGAAGAAAGGATAGAATTTGATGTACTGGGTAACAATGTTTTAAAAATGAAATAAAATTACTTTTTTTTAACACTGAACTTTACAGTTATACTTAAACCTTCACTTTCCTGTTCTTTAAAGATGTGAACATGTCAAAAACGTCATCAAAATAAAAAATCTTCAACTTATCACTTTCATTTTTTTTTTTAAATCGCAAGACCAGAGAGCATGTTATGATTGCAACCCACTCTGATGGTAATCTTGCTGTCTGGTGACACCCTGTTCTGTTATGGTGGCACCCTGCTCGGGTGAAACGCGGTTCACATGACTCCATGCTCTGGTAGCTCTTTATTATGGTAACACCCTGTTATTGTATTTATTGAGTTCTGTTATGAAACCGACGCCAGTGAACTCTGTCCAATTTGCATTTTCGATTGGGTGTAGTGCCATATATGATGACATCACGCAAATTTTGCCAATTTTTCACCCCCTTTTCCCATTGTCACAAAAAATAACTTAAATATAATGTCACAAATCTCAATCAAAACGAATCATCATCCTAATCAAACTGTAAATAGCTGCATTAGCTTGAAAAATCTCCCCCCCCCCCTAAAAAAAAACCTCTGTCCATGACCGTCCTCTACACACCCTTAGCAAATTCACATCTAATTACTATAGATAACAAATTACTATAGATAACAAATTGCTGCACCTGTGTCAGAAACCCTAGTACAATGGTTCTTAACCAGAGGTGAAAGCACTCCCTAGATGCGTGAAAACCCCAGAAATGTGTATTTGCTGCCATTGCTAGTTGATGCCTTTAACTTTAAAGAAAACCCAAAAAAAAAAAATGTTTATTCATTTTGATTAGCAGCAGTAAATGTTTTCTGGGGATTTTTTTTTTTTTTTTTGCATTACCGATTTTTTTTTTTTTTTTTTTTAAATTTTTTTTAAAAAAACAAAAAAAAAAATGTTTTTTTATTTTGTTTAGCCGCAGTAAATGTTTTTTGGGGTTTTTTTTTTTTTTTTTTAGCATTACCGATTCTTGTATTTTTTATTTTTAAATTTTATTACAATACTAGCCAATATATCCGGCGTTGCACGGGATTGCATAAGAACGCCATTCATGTGTGACCTTGATCCCATTGGAACCCTTGTCCCATTCTGACACCGATCCCGGCGCATTCCCGTTTCCCGGTTTTATCCTGATCCCGGTGGATCCATTCAAGGTTGGGATCCCGATCCAGGTGGGATCCCGTTTTCTGGTGGGATCCTGATCCCTTTGGGATAAATATTATGATGGTATCCCGACTCCTTTGGGATCCTGTATAAAAAAAATTACTCAGTGTTACTGAGAGAATAGTAAACTCCTGTACAGTATAGAAATTAATAGAACTAACTAAAATTTCATTATTCCTTAAATCCCACTATATATTCCCGTGGAACAATTTAGAACTTTCTGGAACATTCTAGATTAAATTTAATAACCTGCTCGAAACATGTGTAAAACTACTTTTCTGATTATTTTTGGAATATGATGAAAATCTTCAACAAATATAATTATAATGCTTTTTCTTTTAAGTTAATCTTTGGGCCCCGGGGGGGGGGGGGGCATTCCATAACAGTACCGATTTAGCTTTGTCTGAGATAGAGGGCCCTATAAATATCAGACGGATAAATAATATAATTAAAATTTGTCCCATTAAAATCTACCTAAAAATTCCATAGATATAGCTTTTTAAAATTATCGAACGTTCTGGAAAATTCTAGATTTGATATTATTAGTTTTATATCCACCGATATTTCTATACAGACTAAGAAGCGTAATGATCAAAGCTAGGTGTAGATTCATTAATTCACATAGAACCAATACCGTCGTCTAACCCTACTGATATTCATATAGCTAATGTAAGGAAAAATTAACTGGGGCCCCAGGCCCCAGAGAAATGTATATTATGAGTTCAGTACCCTTCGGTATTTAAATGTGGATAATAGTAATAGAGTTTATGTGTTCTAAGTTTGTTCAAGATCCATCCATTCGTGTAAGAGTATTTGTTTCTAATTATTTTTATATACCGGTAGCTCATTTAGGAAAAAACTACATTTAAGGCCCCCGGCCCCAAACGGAATGTAATAAAAAGTTCATAACCCCTTAAGAGTTCCTTCTGGATCGTGATGGATATATGTGCCAAATTCGGTCAAGATCCATCAAACCATGTAAAAACGTATGTGGAAAAAATCCAGCCACAAACAAAATTGTACCTTTATATAATTATAATTTATATATGATTCGATAATGTGTAAAATTGAGTGGGACTGCAGCGCTGCTAAGAATCTCAGTCCTAGAGCATTTACTAAGATCCAAACAACCCACCTCCGTTCAATCATTTTTCGTTCCATCCCACTTCACGTAGACGTAGTAAAATTCTATTACTCCCGTTCAAATTTCAACAAAAATTCTCACCAACTGTCAACGTCACAACACCCTGATTCTTCTCTTCCGGATGGCCTGAAACTTGATCAGAGGCCATTTTTCGGACCGCGTATTCCTGTACTGATTCTCTCAGTGATCGTAGTTAAAAAAAAATAATAATTATAATGTTTGTATCAAAGAATAATGTTATGTATAGTATTATGTCTGTAATTTAAAGTTATTAAGTGCATTTTGTTACTACGTATAATGTTCTGCTATTTATTTGTTTAAACCCCACTCCCAATCTTCACTAAAATGTGACCCCCCCCCCCATGAGCGACGTCATTTATGGATGGTTTCGTCACCCCACCCACCCACCCCGACCCCCGTGAGGGTGTCACCTTGTGCTGTTCCTGCACCCGCTAGTGACGCCACTGCCGGTACGCAAAATCGCCAAAATCAATAACTTTGAATAACCCACCTCCGCAGTCTCTCTTCCCCGTAATATATGGATGGACCCCTAATAGGCCTAGGCCTAATTCTAAAAAAAGCTTTTTTTTTCCCTTCTTACAAATAAAAACGTTTACCTTTTATTAGCCTGCTATTATTTAATTATCTTGGCCTTGGGAAGAACTTAATCGGTTTAATTATTGTAAACTAAAATTAAATGTCGCAAATGCGACTTCTTCTTACTTCTTGGATTTGTGGAATAGTGAAACTAAGGGAACCGCAAATGTGCTGTTGTTTTTATTCCAAACTTTTTACGCTTGCTTAAAGGAAGATTTTAAGGAAAACCTGAGCATTATTTTTATACTTGATTTTTTTCTAAATATTAAGACTCTGGTTCCTATTTAAACGTAAGCTACTTACCAATAGCCTTTGATAGACTTGTTTCCCTTTAAAGATGAAAAATGGAAGCCTCCTTGTTGAGACTTATCTGTTCCAAAATCTCTTCAAGGACACGATTTTTTAATTTGACATTATGCAATGGTAGGATACCGAATATTCTTTATATAAAATACATGGGTTTAGGGAACGTGTTTAGTTAAGGGCTCTTCAATACACAGACTGACTGGCATGCCCGAATCATTTACCTGTTCACTGTTCTTTGTTTTTTTGTTTTTTTTTAAATAAAATAATCTCAGACTCTCACTCTCCTCAGAGGAGCCTAATCTACTACTACTACTACTACTACTACTAACTTCTACTACTACTAACCCCCTGGTGCAAGTGTAGCGCCCAGTAGATGCTTTAGTAAAAAAAAAAGTAATTTCAAAAATAAAAGTATCAGTTCAGTATTACTGAGTAAACTTTAAAATATGAAGGCAAAGCCAACTTTCGGGTAAAAGTGCAGTTCAGGTGCATATATTATTTCTTAACGCATTTCGTATTTTAAAATTTTTTTATAATGTAAACTTACGTGTATTCTTTAATAATTAAATACAGGCAGTTATAGTTAACTAATTCTGAATTATAAGTGGCATCTTTTCTTTTTATTTTACTTCTAAAGAGTCTTTAACCATCCCCCAACCAAAGTGACATAGCCCCATTTGTTTGTATTTTTCTATGCCAGATTTTTAGCCACCTATAAGTTAGTATGCTAAACGAAATTTTCAAACTGTAAGCAAAAAAGAATGAAATACTAGATTTTTCATTACGCGCAAGCCCCCCCCCCCCTTCTCTTTTTTCCTCTCAGAGCGCTCGGAATATAGGGGTTGTCCTTTGAAGTCGGGTCGGGGAGGGGGGGGGGATATTAGAAGTGGATCACTGTCTAAGGCAGTGGACACACACGTCATCATTGTCCTGGGCCTGCGGGGAAGCGGAAAAAAGAAAATGGGGGGGGGGGGATATTAGAAGTGGATCACTGTCTAAGGCAGTGGACACACACGTCATCATTGTCCTGGGCCTGGAGGGAAGCTGAAAAAAGAAAAGGGGGGGGGGGGTGCACGAATTCGTGCCAATGTGTGATCATGTGTCCACTTTAAAAAATATATATATTTGTGACGTTGCACAAATGGGGGAAATCGGAATGATAGCGTGGGGTCATTTTGATAGTCATCTCATTCTGAAGGCTGCTAATACGGTGTCCGTGATTGGTCATCTCTAATTTGAGTACCCCTCCTCTTTTTTCGTATGCAAATGCGCTTATTAATAGTGACTGATTTGCGCTGAGTAAAGTGAGGGTGAGGGCTAGTGATTAGTAATAAGACGGACTCGTTTTGCGGTATTGCTGGTAGTGGAATCATTTTGTTAAAAATGGCAGGACGACCAAGAATGTTTATCCAACGGAAATTTTTAGCATTTGGTTTATACGCGCACTTTGTGAGACAACAAATAACGTTAATACAACTATGGAATTTCTCGTAAGGCACTCGTAACCATTGCTATGTGGCTTGTAAACTGGCTACATATGTCAAGTATGTGAGTTCCTTATAATTACCGGGATCTGGATCTCACCAGAAACGGGAACTCACCGTAACCAGTATCCCACCGGGATCGGAAACCCACTGGATCAGGATCCCACCGGCATCAGGATCTCACTGGGATCAAGATCCTATCGGGATCGGAATCTCACCGGGATCGGGATCTCACCGGAAATGGGATCCCACCGGATTGGGATCTCATTTAGTTTGGGATACCACCGAAAACGGGATTTCACCGGGATCGGAATCCCACCATGACCAGGATTCTACCAGAATCTGGATCCCATCGGGATCGGGATCCCATCATGATCCTTCTGGGTGCCATCGGAAAACGGGGAAAACGAAATGTTTACATAAGTTATTTGTTATTTAATTTTAAGTGGTTTTATATGAGACAAATTAATTAATTTTTTGTAAACTGGCTACATATGTCAAGTATGTGAGTTCCTTATAATTACCGGGATCTGGATCTCACCAGAAACGGGAACTCACCGTAACCGGTATCCCACCGGGATCGGAAACCCACTGGATCGGGATCCCACCGGCATCAGGATCTCACTGGGATCAAGATCCTATCGGGATCGGAATCTCACTGGGATCGGGATCTCACCGGAAATGGCATCCCACCGGTTTGGGATCTCATTTAGTTTGGGATACCACAGAAAACGGGATTTCACCGGGATCGGTATCTTACCGGGATCGGAATCCCACCATGACCAGGATTCTACCAGAATCTGGATCCCATCGGGATCCCATCATGATCCTCCTGGGTGCCATCGGAAAACGGGGAAAACGAAATGTCTACATAAGTTATTTGTTATTTAATTTTAAGTGGTTTTATATGAGACAAATTAATTAATTTTTTTTATACCTAGAGTGGTGTTGTTATGTTGTTGATATTTCGCTTAATAGCAATGTGAATTAAAAGGACGTAGCAGATGTTCGTTTTTTTCTGAATGCAATCCCGAGCAAATCCGGTTTTATTTGAAGGTAAAGTATAAAATAAATACATTTATTTTAACCAAGATTTATCCAAATAGGCAACTTTTATAACGAATCTTTAAAGACAGAAGAGTTATCCATGATTTACCACAATGGCTCCGTAAAAGACGAAAGATTCAAGAAAATGTACTTTTTTTTATCTCGTAAAATTTGTTAAATTGTTGTTGTATTCCAATAAAAATATGATATTTTACTTTTAAAATACTTTTTATAAACAATACACATAAGTTTACATGATAAAATACGAAATACGCTAAGAAATAAAATACGCACCTGAACTGCACTTTTACCAACTTTCGTTAGTGCAAAAACCCAGAGGGGAAAGAGAGAATGTGCTGTTTTAGCTACTTACAGAGTAAAGAGGGAAACGAAAATAGGAACAAAACTTTAAAATTTAATGGCATCCTTTCTTTGCAATAACGACACCCCCCCCCCCCTGCTTATCTCCTAGCATAATTTCAGCTAGTAGTAGTAGCCTACTTATTAACTTATTCGAAGTGTCTACATGTCCGGCGCGCTGGACAAATAGTGTGTGTGATATACGCCCGGCAGGCATGTCGTCGTTATTATTCCGAGCGAAGCAACTATTTGGAAGATCTTGTGTGGTCTTGTGGTAGAGTGGTTGCTTGACGATATAATAGTTGTGGATCAATGCCCAGTAAGGGATCGTTCTTTCCCTCCCCCCCCCATTTTAATGTAAAATATTTACATTATATTTATATTATCATGTTTATCAGCAACAGTAGTTTCATGAGTAGTTTTTAAATATTTTGTAGTAATATAAAAAATTTAAAATGAAATCTTTTACTTTTATTGGTTGCCTACTCCATACTAATACTGACAACTGGCCCCTAATTTATTTTATGGATTACTGGTACACAAACTCAAATAACAAAATAAACAAAAATGTGTAGACACTGCCTAACTTATTATATGGGGCAAGAATATTGCTCTCTTCCCTCCAATTCACTAATTGTAATGAAACACATGTCAGACAAATGTAATAATGAAGAAAAACAATACAAAATATTTTAAATACTGAAAAATCACACTTTTACACACTTTATTGCAGGTCTGCCATCATAGCTACAAAGGTGGTGGGCATGGGAAAAAGAAGTGCAAAAACACTGGCATAAATTTACCAAAATTTCACATTTAAAAAAATTAATTTTAACAATTTTATGCACTTATACTATAAACTATAGGCCTACCTACATAAATTTTATTCTACCGAGCTATGTACTATGTATTATCAGTGTATTTAATATGTATATGATATGGCTATTTTATTTTTCTCTATTTAACTCTTAGTCACGCTCATTATGCTTGTATAATTTTTATTAATATATATTTCAACTTTGGCACATGCCTAATTAATTAAAGCTTTCCCTGATCAATGGTTTAATAGTAATTGCACAATTTAAACTATTTTGAAAGAAACTCTGAGAATAATAATGATACTATATTATAATGTTACAGTAATCATGCAAGTTTCTGTGATTGGTTGTTGCCCATGACGAGTGCACACAGCAAATTATGTTAATTTTAAATATGGACTATGCAGTGTTTTTAAACATCAAATTAAAATATTCTTGTTACATGCCTTCTCATTTCCTTTAAAAAAACACATACAAAATAACAGTTTTATATTTTATAAGTAAAGGTTATTTCCGCCATTGAAAAACTGGGTGTTGTCTAAATTAGACTAAGCCACCTTACAATGATGTATTATGCAAGTGGAACACAACCGACCTCAATGAGAATTTGAACAAAATATACACCAATATATGCTGCTCTCCCAGATTTAACCCCTCTAGTATTGCCCTACTTGTTTGCTATCACTACCAACTATTACTTTGTTAATTATTCCCTGTGGCCCAGACATTATTTTGGAATGAGCCACAATTTGATAGGTTTGCAAATTATTTTGTAACTTTTTTTGTTTTAAACAATCGATCATAACATTTAGAGAATTATCTGTTCAGCAATGGATAAGGGTGTTAAAAATACTGTGCTTTGTTTACACTTTTCATTGGCAATGGCACAATAGAGGATTATTAGAAGTTTTCTTCTTCTATATCTTAAGGGCCCACGATCAATTTATTGATCATTTTGGCTCCTATGCATGTAGATGGGATTTGCAATGTTTCTTTTACTGGTGGTGATGAGGAAATTATGCACTAGGGGTTTGAAGGCTTGAGGCAATAGACACAAATGTGTCTAGTGTTGTCGCCTCAACTGTTCCTTTTGAAAGATGGTTCCAGTCCCTGATTGTCTTGGGCAGGAATGAGCAGCTCCTATACTGGCTTCTTGCTGGTATGAGCCTGAATTGCCTGTCATGGCCTCGTCGCTGTCTATGGGGGAGAGGGACGAGTTTCTGTTTAATACTGGAACAGTGGACCAGCCCATTATTTATCTTGTACATCATGGAGAGCCTGGATTGTCGTCGTCGTTTCTCCAATGGTGACCAGCCTAGTGTTTCTAGCATGCTGCCAACACTAGAGGTATTCCTGTAGCGGTTTAGGACAAAGCGTGCTGCTCGTCGCTGGACCGCCTCCAACCTGTCAATGCTCTTCTGGGTAAATGGGTCCCAGACTGAAGATGCATAATCTAAAATCGGACGGATAAAGGCTTTATATGCTCTTTCTTTCACACAGGAGTTGCCAATCTTTAGATTTCGCCTTAAGAACCCCAAGGCTTGGTTTGCTTGGTTACATACATTGTTAATATGCTCGTCCCAGCGGACCTCTCTTTGAATGGTAACACCCAGGTACTTTACGGAGGAAACTTGCTCAAGTATATGGCCGTGCAGTTCGTATTGGTAGTGTAGAGATTGATAGTGTCTGGCACTTGGCAGGGTGAAATTCCATGTCCCAGCTCATCTCCCACTCAGCTAACAGATTGAGATCCTGTTGTAGCTGGTCCTGGTCAGATCTGTTGGTTTTAGAAGGTATATTTATATTTATATCTCGTCAGTGGCACTACAGCACATGTAGGCCTCTAGCCCTCTCCATCACATTCTTCCATTTAGATTGATCCATGGCTTTCCGCTTCCATGCTTGGACCCCCAGCTGATGTAAGTCCTTCTCTACATCATCAATCCATCTCAGTCTTGGTCAACTGGTGAACCATCTGCCCCTTGGTTTCTGCCTGTAGCAGTTTCTTGGTTTTTGAGTTTGCTTTTGATTTTTTATGTGACATGGTGGTCAGCCCTGAAACAACCATCTGAGGGGATGCCACGTACACATCTCAGGATAACTGCCTTTGTTTTGAGTCTGTGCATATCCTTTTTGGATCTGATTTTGGTCCACTCAGGGCATTTTATTTCACCAGTACCCATCATATCTGGTGGGCTTTCCCCTATCCGCCTCCTGGGGAGTTGTTTAATGAAAGATCGGTATCTCAACACAGATAAATTATTTATATATATGTGTTTGTGTGTGTAAATGTGTGTGTGGGTATATTTATAAATATGTGTTTGTGCATGTGTATATATATATACATTGCCATGTGAATATTAAAATTTCATTAAGCTTTACTTCTTTCTCCAAATAATAATATTCAAAAGTGAGTCTAGTGTATTGAAAAATAGCATAATTCTTTTTTCAAACACTTAAATTTAAATGAAAATCAGTATGTTGATGCATATTTTTTTTCAGAAACAGTTCAACAGATTTCAAGATGTTCAAGTACATTTAACCAGACGCAATCAGAAAAATTCAGAACAGCATTTAGAACAGAAATAAATGACCCTGTAAGTATCTATTTGGATTTAATGTTATTAGAGTAAAATAAATGATAATTTTCTTTGAAATAAACAACCCTGAATAATAAAAAAAAAAAGGAGCACCAAAAATCCAGTGCTCCCTTGAAGACAGTTGAAGTGCATGTTGAAGAGGGGAAAAAAACAACCAAAAACCTCAGAGATGAGGAGGTTAAATAGAACTGGTGCAAATGGATTTAAAATTATATTTTAATATTTAAGGCTTCTCCTTATTTTGTTTGGTATTTATTTTAGCAACAAATATATTTCTTCTCGTAAACAGAGGCATCACACTCTAGACCATGTTGGATTGTACTATCAGATCCCTCAAGAAGAAGTAAATGGAGTTCTCAAAACGACTATTAAGGAATCGGATATGCGTTTGGTAAACTTTCATGATGAGCTGGGGGGGGGGGGGTTTTTTTTTTTATCAACAGCTGTAGTCACTTAATTATATTTTTTTAAGAATGTGTTTGCCTTTAAAGTAATATTTGAAGAGGAAAAAATGAAGAAAGTATATATGCGTTTGGTAAACTTTCATGATGAGCTGGGGGGGGGGGGATTTTTTATTTATCAACAGCTGTAGTCCCTTAATTATATTTCTTTAAGAATGTGTATGCCTATAAAGTAATATTTGAAGAGGAAAAAATGAAGAAAGTATCTGAAAATATGTTAATAACCATTTCTTGTGGTGTGTAAAATTGTAAGTGAAAGTTTACCGGTGTTACTTTGTTTAGAAACTATGTGAGTAGTAAAGTGGTGAAAACTTAAAATCAATTTAAGTTTAAGTGTTTTAAAAGAAATATTTTAATAATTTTTTTTTTTAACAGATGAAGACTTTCAATGAATATTGCCTTATGGTAAGAAAACCTGCTCTAGAGCTAAATGGCTACATCAAGAACTTCAACTTAAATCATCCAGTGCCAAGATTTTTACTTTGTATCCTTTTGTTAAAGCTTGGGATTAAATGAATTCAAAGAGTATTTATGTTTATTAATATCTATAAAATAGTAACAAAATTTATTTAAAAATTATCATTTGCATGAAATTTTCTCTGGATACACACTTTGTCCCTTATCTAAACGCAGATGGACTGAAAGGGGCTGGTAAAACATGCATTATGCAATACACTATGCAACATTTTCACAGAGAGAATTGGATTATTTTGCATGTTCCATGGGGTAAGAAAACCTTATGATTTAGACTTTTTTTTTTTTAAATTTTATTTTCCTTGTGTTTTTTCGCTCAGGCCATATAGCCATTAACATTTGTATGTTCTTTATTTGCTAAAGACTATTTTTTTAATATTGCAAAGGGTAAAACAATGTTTGATACCCAACTTGTGAAATTTTTTGTTATTTTAAAATTTACATTGTTACAACTTACAATACAAAAATAAAGTGCAAAGGTAATCATGGCTTGAAATAAAGTCAGTTCCCCCCACACGCTCTCTTAAAGCCCCTTGCTGTATCACTTGGCAATGATTACTTAAGTAAAGATTATCTGATGTTTGTTTTTTTTTTTGAAGTTTAAGTTATTTAAAACCTTTAAAAAACTCTTTTCAATTTGAAATTTGACTTTGAGCAGTGTAAAAGTTGTGTTTATACTGTTGTTAGAATGGAAAATAAGGTGATTTAAATGCACACCATATGATTTTATGATCCAGAGTATGGTGCTATTAACTTTTTATTAACAATAACCTATATCTCTGCCCCTAGCTGGTCGGTGGGTCCGAGGATGGTACAAAGAAGTATCAGAATCAAGTTATAAGCCAGGAAGATATGATACCCCAACAGATGGTGCAGAATGGCTTGAGCTTTTCAAAACTCAAAATCAAGGAAAACTTAAAAATTTGAAAGTAAGTGAAGGAAAATAGAGGTCCCGATTTATTTGTAACAAGACCACAAATGCTTTTAAGCTTTAACCTTAGCTTGCAAGCTATAATTAGTCTCCAGATATCATCACAGATACTTTAGTTTTGATGAGGGTGTTAAAGCAAGAAAATAAATTTATAAAACATTTAAAGAAGCATGCCATTTTTAAATGATTCTTTTGAACTGTTATGGGATAAAATTAAAATTTCTCAATTGAAGTACACTCAGTAACTATCTTTACATATCCTTATGCTGCTTTAAGCAAACTTTGTGAAAGAACAGAATCTACATGAGTGTTTTGTTGTTCTGGGGTATTTGTTAGAGTTTGTGATCCCTGTTTTAGCTTTTTCAAGAAAATCATTTGATGAATCATATCTTTAAAATTCTGTTTAAAATGCTCTATTTTCAGACAACTTCAGAATATATTTGGACCAAAAGAGAAAAAGCGGAAATTGGGACACCTCTGGAGGAAATAATAAACTTTGTATGTTGAAATTTTTAGCTAATCTTAATAAATTTAATTTCCTCTGCCCGTTGCATTATTTTGCAAGGTATCAGTTCCGAGTATTTGGTGTTGAAATAAGGAAAATCCAAATTCCAGAACCATTACCTGGTGCCTTTGGGATACCTAAAAATATGCACCTAAACTTAAACCAAATACTGCCCCATCAGAACAACCAATATGTCCCATAAAATGAATTTACAACTGCACTGGTGAAACACGCAGAAGTTGGCAGAGTTGCTATCTGTGGCACACATTCTTGCTCAACTTTGACATCAAGACAGTTGTTTAAGTAATTTTGGTTCAAAAAGATTAAAAGAAAGAGCACACCCTATATGCTCATGTGCACTTTTAGCACTTGCATTGATTTTGTTTGATTATTATCCCAGATGGGCATCCATATATTCAATTCCAATGTCTTAAAGGTATCATGTCTAGTTAACTAATCACTTCAAAGTTTAATTATGATAACTTTGCATGTTGTATAAGTAGATAAAAATACTCGGATTAAATTCCAAATCCCACTCAGAATGTTCTTGTTACTGCTTATCATATAATTTTTTGGACGTACAAAAAAAATAGTACCGGGTAAACACTTCCGGTGATCAGTGCACCTATTGACTAAAATGAAGGCCTTCCAAAAATGGAGTATTAAATGAAATTTAAATTATATTTATACTCTTAAAATCATATTTATATTATATATATATCTATATCTCTTCCTCTAGGGACAGACTCGAATTAAGTTCTCTTCTGACTGTGCAGGAGTTATCTTGAAAGAACTGAGGAAACAGGCACCTTTATTAGGGTTTGTATGGTGGTTATATTTAGGCATTTAATAAACTGTTCTGATCTTGCTCTTAACCCTAGAACTGTTATAACGGCAGATGAATATGCGAATGATTTAATGTATATTAGTTAACGAGAAATCACTCTATACAAATGAGTTTGCTTTCTATTGTCAATACAATCTGTGTGTTTAGGAGCTTTTGTCAGGGATATAAATCAGGTGCGAAATTTTCTAAAATGTGTTGACTGCCATAAGTTCTGATGCGGGAGAGGCCCCTCCCCCCCCCCTGGATTGCAAAATCAACACAGAATTTCTGTATTGAAATAATTTTATATGGATTAAAATGAAAGCAATAATTTCAGAAATATTCCACATACTAGTAACGATAGTATTAGCTCTAGCAGTGATTGCGACAAAAGAGTCAGATATTGACAATTTTAGTCCTAAGCTTAGTCGAATTGTTACAGACAAATTCATTTGGGAAAGGGTGGAAATCAAACAGAAAAGACAAAGATTGGATCCTAAAACCAACCCTAAAGAGATTCAAAGACATTTATGTTTGTGTATATTTTGGAGTATTAATTAATTCAAAAATGGATTTAATATCTTCAATTAAAAAGGAATTTTTGAACTCAATTCATGCTTTCTCAGTTATATTTTGTATGAAAGAAATTTGAAATAGTGAATGAAAAAAATTTACCAATAATACAATTTTCAATATAAGGACAATTTCTGATAGAATATTGCATCTAGTATCTCAAAAACAGGATTTTATAATAGTTTGAAAAATTTTATGGAGTATTAGGTTGGGTTAAATGAAGAAGTTGAGTGGTAAAATTTTACTAACCCTGTAAAGGTCAATATCAACATGCATAATATAAAAACAAATTCTTTTCAAACCATAAGACACCTTATCCAACGTACTTTCATAAAATGTATACTAGTAGGGGTTTCTGAATTCATTTAGTATGAAATTTTCTCATATTTGACAAGCATAGGACAATGCTAAAAATGGCTTAACGATACAGAAAAAGTGCACTTGGCCCAGTTATAGGGTTAAAATTCAATAACTAAATTAATAGTTAAATTTTAAAGAAAATTTTAAAATACATTTTCAATTTAGTATTTACAAGGACAACATGAGCAAAAGCTACCTAAAATGTACCATATAAATAACATAAAGACATTTAAAGAAAATGTAACTGCTTTTAATTAAAGATAGATTTTGAAACAACCACATTCATTCTTTCTACAGGTTGAAGGTTCTAGTGGCAGTTGGGGCCGTCAATGCTTTCTATGTTCAGTGGGATATGTTAAATGCTTTAAAAAATTCTGAGAAGAAAAGGGTATAAAGTAGAACAGTTTGTACATTATTGGCTATGTCCAAAATATATTTACCCCTGTTAAAAATTATTGTTACAATGTATGCATTGTGCAAACCACAATATTAAATTCTAAATACCTATTTATTAATTTAGTGTGCTTCTACACCATTAATTTTTTTAAAATTAAGCTTCATGAATTGTCAATTGATAGTATTTTAAAATATTTTTCAGCTTCAGCCTGGTGAAATATCTCTCATTCATAACTTCAAGAAAATGCTTAGCCCAACATGGGTAAATATATATATTTTTTTTTAAACTTACCAATTAGCCTCATCTGTTAATCTAGACACACTAACTTTTTTTTTTTTTTCAAACCAAAAATCCATTCCAAAATTTATTTTTTTTCCTTTTTTTTCCTCTAGTGTTTCTGTATATTTGCTTATTTTGGTTAACTTCATTTTGCAGACTCATGGTGTAGCAGTGTGCACTGCTGATGTATTTGCAAACAGTGAACTTACAAGAGAAAACTACACCCCTCTTTATGTGTTGAAACAGGAGGTAGATAGATTTATGGTTTTTAATTATTTTCCACATATTTCTTACTATATACTCACTCTTAAGCAAATATTCTTATAAATATTTCGAAGGAATAAATGGGATTTTGGCCTTTGAGGGGGTCAAAGGAGATTTTAATAATTTTCCCTAAGTTTATTGATTCAATAAAAGAAAACAATGTTGAAAAAAGTAATTAACTGAAGTCAACTTAAACTTAAAGCCATATGCTGTGTGAAAAAATTGAGTCACAATTTTTGTCCTCAATTAGCAGTTTCAATGATTGGATGTGATTAGAGAGTATCAAAGTACTCATATTGAATAATGAAATATCAGAATGGCATATTTGATACGATCATAGAAGCAGTTGAAATCTATTTTGAGAATGATCAGAGTAATTCAAGCTTTGATATGGTTTGCAATCTGCATTTATGCAAACTTGTTAATATTTATAGCAGAATAGACCCATGGAAAGACAAATGGACAACATATTTCTTAGTCATCTGTTTTTGGAAATGTTCAGCATGGAAGCGAGTAGCGGTATCTGTCTTATACTTTATGTTTAATAGTTTTTAAGTCTTTTAGCTACACAATAATTATTTTAAAATGTCTCGATTTAAAAACAAAAGCTGTTTTCTTTAGATGAGATAAGATACTTTTATTGATCCAAATAAATGGAAATTTGTTGTTTTATCATTCATCATAGATATCTTTTCAGTCTTGTTGGAGCTTTTCGTTGTTCTTTAAAATTAGTCTGTAGCAAAACTTTTGTCAAATAGTTGTGGTGTATGAATAACTATTAAGTTCCTGAGCGTGCATTGTAATTTTGAACAGAGTCTTGGTTTTTGTTTGAACGGAGCTCTTGTTTTTTTCCCCAAGAACATGGACACTCATGTCTGTAGCTAATTTGTCTTTGGATGGTTGTCATATGTCAGAAAAGATAATTTGGAATGGGAAAACATGAATGGTACAACGCCAAAAGTTACCAGATAAGCGTATCAGTCTACCTAACATGTCGCAAGACACATGCTGAAGACCAGGGTCTTGTGAAGCAGATTGAAGTGGGCTCTCGCTCCTTGCGCCAAATTGTTTTTTTACTTGTCGATTTGTGTTTTTAATATTGTAAACCTTATGTCGGCTTAAGAGGGCATTAGGCACTTTTCAGGCTATTCCCTGCCAAAACTAGAGGGGTCGGCTTATGAATGAACAGGCTGTAGATTGAGTATATACAATAGTTTTTTCTGGATAGTGCTTTCTTTCTCACTGAACATTTATCCATTGAAATATTTTTTTAAAATTTAATTAAAAATGTGCATATGCTTTCCTAAAACAATTAAAAACATCCTTCATTACTAAATAAATGTAAATCTCTAGTTTTCTGGTACCTAAAAAAAAAGTAGAAATTAAACTATTTACAAATTTTGACCATTTTTATATCTTGAAAATGGTATTTTATCCTTTTGCTACTATTAAACTATATATGCCTAACTTTTCATTTTTAGGGATTTGAAGCCTTGGACCCATTTGTGCCAATCTTGGTACCTGAGTACACAGACAAGGAGGCTCTCAGCAACATTAACTATTTTATAGATCACAACTGGATACAGAATGACCATGGTATGTAAATGTGCCAACAAAATTTAATGAAGTAATGACTGCTCTGTTCTTTAGAAATTTTTTGTTTCATTCATGCTTGATTATCTTGTAATTGTTTTAGTTTGTTAAATTTACTGTCTGACATGGTGTGTGATCTTAATCTTATGCTAATCACTGATGAAAATTTATGTAGCTTCATAAAATTTCGTGATAATCCATTTACGGTATCTCTTTTTTTTTTTGAACAGGTAAAACTGATGAAGGCAAAAAAGAAATCATATTTGTCAGCAATCATAATCCTTTAAGTTTGCATAAAATTTGCTCATCCTTGTAGCTTTAATATGAATTTGAATAAATGCTGACTCCTGTTAAAACCAAAATGTTTAAAGTAACAGCTTTGTTCATAGTTTATTTAGCAGCTGTTGTAGACTAGACTAATAATAGATTTTTGTCCATAATTAGTGGGCATTTTATTTCAATTTTAAAGAATGCTGCATCGTAAATGTTGGCACTGAAAATTATTTAGGATGATCAAATGAAATTTGCTAGTTTATTTATTTTGTTCAAAGCGTTAGCTTTGGTGCCAAGAGTTTCCTTGGTCATTTCAGTGAATAAATAATGAAAATAAAGACAATATAATTTTTTTAAGGATCATGTGATATTCACAGGAAATAACTTTATTCATACTGACTAAAAAAACTCTATTACAGAGTATATAAACAATTTTAACGATGATCCTCTGAAAGAAGTTGAGGAATATTATCAAAATTTCCATCAAGAAATAAAAAATTTGTTTGAAACAAATAGAAGTTTAGTTTACATGTGCAAATATTAATAATAATTTTCTTTGGTTGTAATTTTGATTATTTTAAAAAGAACAGTGATTAACAAATTATTTTTCATGTCTCCATTTAAAATTAAACTGGCAAATATGAGGAAAGCAAATAAAAATACGACATTTGAAGTACAGTAGTTACAATATCGAGGATGTCTTGATACAGTTATGTCCAATTAACAAAAAGTGTAATTGCATTTTATTCAAAAATGGATTTTATTAGACTTTTCATAGAAATAAATGGGGGAATAAATTGTTCAAAGATTTCTCTTAAAAAGTGGAATTAAAAAAGTATTTTTCAAAGTGATAACAAATAATATACACTTAAAGTAGAATGAAAAAAATGTAATAAGGTATCGGGAAGAGGGAGGGACGCAACAATACACCAGAATATGGTATACAGGTTAGTCAGGAGTAGAAACGTAGATGTTAATATTTTAATTAGCATCCTTGTGATGATAATCTGTTTATTCACATTTCCTTTTAATGAAAATGTGACTTGCTGTTCATTTGTTTTTTCTATCTGGGGCTACCAAGGATTAAAACATTTGGGATGATGAAATTCCCACAAAAAGTTTCTATTTACAAGTCTTCTGAATTTAACAGTCTTAGCTATATTATATTACACTAGCTTTTACAAAGGGGGGATGGTTGTTTTCAAATTAACAGGAAGAAAACCATTGATAGTACCTTTAATTTTAATTTCTAGCCCAAAACTGCTCATTAGTTCAGTGGCAGCATTCATTAAAATGTTTAATTCAGTAGAAATATGTGGACCATACAGTGAGAGAATAATCAATGTCCTTTATTTTCTCAATTCTGCAAAGCAGCTAATGGTTGAAAACCATGTAGGGCACTTTACTTTATTTAAGAAAAAGAACTTTTTAAATTCCCACAACCATGTAAGTCGTATCAGAATTATTTCAAACAAATGTCCCTCTTTTTTTTATGAATGTAAAAAACAAGTAAGAGAATTTATAAAAATTATCAACAAAAAAATTATAAATTTACAAAAATTTTGCGCTAAAATAGCATAATATATGACAATAATTGATCTTAAGCCACTTAAGGATCCTCTTGAGTAAACATCTCATGAATGAACTAGTTCTCTCTATACTATTAGGTTGCAATAGCAAAGTTACTCTTGTGGAACATCAAAAAAATTGGTTTAACTTGTATGAAATATAGTTCTTGGTTAACTATATTAGGTTGCAATAACAAAGTTATTTTGTGGAACATCAAACTTTGCAAAAAAATTAGTTTAACTTGTCTACATAGCCCATTTGTTCTGTGGTGACAAGTAAAATAATAATTGTTCTATATAGAGAACAAAATTTAAAGTGATATATGGATAAGAAGTTAAAAAGTCTTAAAATGAGTTGATTAAATAAAATATGAAGAAAATGTAAAGGGGTAGGATCTTTAAATAAAGGAATGAAGCTTTCCTATATTAAAAAAATTGCAAATATCTATTTGAAGACCTGTATTGTTTGTCAAACATGAATGAAATGCCAGTTTAAAAAATTATCTCTAAAAAAATATATAATTGAAGCGTAAATGCGATTCTGGATACTCAACAGGTAAATTAATTAATTAATTCATACGTAAAGCAGAAGATGCTGTTAAAAAAATCATTTATTTTTTTTTAAATTATAACAATTTTTTTTTTTTTTTTAAATTATAATGACTTCAAATTGCTTTCAAGTTTCATAAATAATAGGTTTGTAAAAAACATTATTGAACAGTGCAGGGGTTTCTTAACCATTTTACAGCACTGCACCCCTCTCGATTTTAAAACATTTCCAGCCACCACTCGATAGCATGTAGTGAAAATAAAGTCAGTTTTCCTGCCTTAATGACCTTGCTAAAAACAATATATTCATCAATACAAAAGTCACCGTAAACAACTGCTGCCAATAAAAATGCAAAGAAACCTGATCTTCTGGGTCTTCCCGCACGCTGCACGTGGTTTAGAAACCCTGAGATAAAGAATTTACAGATCCTACCTTCATTGGTTTCAGTGGTGTCACAAGATTTTGAAATAAAAGGGTGGGGGGGGGGGGGGAATTTGTGTGGGTTTGTAGTGTGCTTGAGTTAGGGGGCAAATTTTTTTGAACAAGACAAGCTTTTTCACTTATAAAATTTATGGAAGTTAAAGTTAACATCGAACACTTGCTGACGTGTACATTATCAACATATACTTTGAACACCTTTATTTTATTTTTTTTAATCGGATAAAATAAAGGTAAAAACATTTTGTCAGTAAAGTTTAAATTTATCAACAACTTTACTATGAGATAACTCATTTTTTAATTGACATGAAAGTGTATCATATTTAAAGTGTATCATGCAATTTTATGATTAACAAAACAAAAATATTAAACTGCAAGTGTTACTCGGTTTATATAGAATTTTTATATCTTTAGAGTTCCATAAAGTTTCATCATTTTTCAACTGTTTCTTGACTATTCAAAAGATGGTCTAAAAAATTATGTCACATCTAAATTAAGTATACCAGTATTTTGAACAGAAAAAAAGAAAAACCAACTTATGTTCTCCCAACTAATACTTAGTACTAGACTACCGGTATATATTTCAATTGGTGAATAGAAAGATTCTAAAAAAATAATTAATAGTTAAGCTTCAAATAAAATTATATTAGCCATTTTGAATTTACTATACACTATACTGGGTAACAACTAATATAACAAATAATAATATACTAAACAAGATGTCATTAAACTGTAAATAGGCGGGTAAGACTGACCCACTAATTTGTAGTGCTCTTCATATCAAACAGACAATATTTTATTGTTTGTTTTTATTCAATACTAATACTAGCGAGTACCCGGCATGCGTTGCAATGCCACTCAAAGAAAGAAAGTGTTTGCATGTTAATTATGTTTCTTCAAGAGCTTTTAAATACTCAAAGTTTTTCTTGTTTTTCCATCTTGTATATACACGAATAAATCAGAAGATTTTCCGACGCGAGAGCAGGCCACATACATTTGTCCATGGGCGAAGCATGGGTTTTCAAAATTTAGTCCGCAAACTTGTAGCGATTGTCCCTGTGCTTTGTAGATAGTCATTGTAGACGCGTGTCGCATCGGAAACTGTAGGCGTTTGAATTCAAATGGCATATCTGTTGGAATCATTGGGGTGAATGGCAAAAGTACATCACCTAGTTTAAATTTTCCATTTAAAATAGTAACTTAAATGGAACCAATTTCGGAAGATTCATTTGAAAAAATGTACCGTACCTAATGCTTCGATATCAAAGTGCGTTTCTCGTTGCAAATCAAGAGCGAAAAGTTTGTTTGCAGATCGATTCCGAGAGGTCATTCCCAACTCATGAATCATCAATCGATATGAATAGTATTTCATGGCACTGACTTTCTTATTCGAATTTCTCAATTTGATGTCAAAATGATATCCATCTTCTCCTTGCCAAAATAAAATAGGATATTGCAATCAATCGTATGAGCGATGAGTTTCTGAGATTCGCTGAACATCCCCACTTCTGTGATGAAGAATTATATCACGTGAGTTAAATTCTTTGCCAACTATAATGATCGCCACTTCATCAATTGTTGGTGCATTGTATTATTGTCTTTCATGTTGGCCGACAGGTGTTTAGTCTGCTCTAACTACCGGTATGACTTTGTATTCATCAGTCGGCATCTCTATACATTTAAATTAATTCGTTGTGTTGCAAAAATAACGTTTGCATTGCAGCGACGGTTTCTCGTTTAATTTACAATATTCCTAACGGTCATAATTTTCACACGTTAGGATCTCCCATCTTTTTACATGAAAACTTCGCGCAATAGGTACGTTCATTGTTGGCAGGAGATTTCCAGTTGTATAGTTTCTCATTAATTTATAAATCGTAAATTCCAGCGGTAAAAAATGACCATAGTTCAATACCTACGTTGTCAAGTGTGTTATTTAATTACTTGAGAAACCATCGATTCATGTAAAATGTATTTACATAACACAAAACAACTCTATTCAAGAAATACTCTTAGTTGAAAAAAAAAACGCGATTTTGATTTCATTTCCGATTCTAAAATACGTCACAAAATTCAAGCTTATTTATACAAATAACAAAAACACTCTCTACACTAAAAATGCAAAAACGTGTTTCCTCTGCTTTACTACAAATGTGTAATTTGTTCAAGGTCGGTAGTGTTGATATCTCCGTTATAAATTATATTGATGAAGCTCATTTAAGAAAATAAATTGAATTTAGGCTCCCCAGCCCTAATTGGAATATTGTAAAATGGATGTACTAAATTTGAAAAATTTGCCGGCGGATTCAACTACTTCCACACATGCAATAGCTCTGTTTGAAATTATAGTTATAAAGCTCTTAGAAGAAAATATGAAATTAGGGTCACTGACCCAAACGGAATATTGTAAAGTGTTTTTTCTAATTTAGAAACATTTTCGGTAGTGCGCATTTCACTTGACCCATTTTTATCACAATCGAATGAATGGTATAGAAATGCATACGATAATTATATAGATAATAGAAGTGTGGAAAACGAATTTAGGGCCCCCCGCCACAAATGGAATATTGTAGAATTGTTGTATTACTTCAGAAACCTACTTAATATGTCACACACTCAATTTAATATCACTATTTGTATTTGATTAAAAAGCTATCCATCCATGCATTAGCTCTGTTTGAAATTATAGTTGTATAGCTTATATAGAAAAAACGAACATAGGACCCCTGGCTAAAAAAAACGGAGTATTTTAAAATGGTTGTAATCATTTAAGAAACCTTTGCGGGCGTGCGCACAACATCTCTCTAAAATTGTATCGCATTCTAATAATGTAGAGGAGCGCATACGGAAATTATTTTTTTATAAAGCTCCTAATGTAAGGAAAAAAACACGAATTTGGGGCCAATTGCCAAAAAAAAAACGGAATAATTTTGAAGGGTTATAATGGCTTAGAAAAATGCTCTGGCTTATGGACAACAACTCACCTCAGTTTTATCGCAAGCGCTTGAATGGTGTAGGAGCGCATACGGTTTGAAATTATATTTATATAGCTAATTTTTAAAGAAACAAACATAGGGCCCCTGGCTCAACACTGAATATTTTAAAACGGTTGTAGTAATTTAAGAACCCTTGTGGGCGATAGAACAACATCTCACTAAATTTTTATCGCATTCTGAAAAATGGTATAGGAGCACATAGAAAATTATTTTTTACAAAGCTCATATAAGAAAAAATATGAATTTGGGTCAACGGCCGAAAACGGAATATTTTAAAAGTGTTGTAATGAATGAGTAAAATGGGTATGTTTATAGATAACAACTCATCAAAGTTTTATCGGAATCGGATAAATGGCGTAGGAGCGAATTTGAAAATTATTTTTTACAAAGCTCATATAAGAAAAAATACGAATTAAGGGCCAACGGCCGAAAACAGAATATTTTTAAAAGTGTTTAAATAACACAGTAAAATGCACTGGCGCATGGACAACAACTCACTAAGTTTTGTAGCAATCGCATGATTGGTGTAGGAGCGCATACGGTTTGAAAATATATTTATATAGCTCATATAAGGAAAAACGAATATAGGGCCCCCTGGCTCAAAACTGAATATTTTAAAACGGTTGTAATAATTTAGAAACCTTTATGGACATGCTCGCAACATCTCACCAAAGTTTTGTCGGAATCGGATAAATGGCGTAGGAGCGCATGTAAAAAATATTTTTTACAAAGCTCACAGAAGAAAAAAAACTAATTAAGGGCCAACGGCTAGGAACGGAACACTTTATAAGGTTTTTAATGACTCAGTTAAATGGCCATTTATTTGGACAACAACTGACCAAAGTTTTGTCGCAATCGCATGAATGGTGTAGGAGCGCTGTTACGCACTGACTTGTATTGGGAGAAATTAATCTCCTATTTTAATTTTAATTGGCTCGTTGTAAACAGTGCCTAACAAAGGACGATACCATATAATCAACAATATTAAAGATACGACCCAAAACAGTTTCTAGTTACAATTAATTAAGATTTATTAAGTCTTAAGATAATTACAAAATAAAATAAAATAAAATTACAATCTTCAACTTACAGTATGGCAGATCTCGTACCGGTACACAGTTAATACAATTAGAAATAATGATGCCAATAAATAATGCGAAATAAACACATATAAGTAGGAGCACACAAATACACAAAGAATAAAACACGCCTCGTAATTGTTAAGAGAATCTATCTCAAAAAATCTCCTTGGAGTAAGATGCTTCGAGAAGGGCTTATGACGTGTTGTTTACATATCTCGGGTTAAGGAGTATATTCCAGAAATTACCCGAAAACAATCTACCCAATGCGTAATTGGAAGCCGATTGTAAACAAGCCACTTCAAAGACCTAAGCCACACCCCTTTGTGAACACAGCGTCTCATGCGGGGTCAATCAGAGGGCACACACGAGAAATATTATGTAAACAAGCTCTCTATAACAAGCGCATACGAGACATACAGACATTCATTTTTATATATATAGATGTTTCAAATGATTACAGAGGCCTGACATCCTAGTTATTATACGCATCAACATCACATCAGCATCTTCACATGATAAGAGACATCAACCTCATGACCTTCGATAAAATGTCATTAACTTGAGTATTTAAATTTGTATAATACATTTTTAAAATTACAGTAAATATCATAGAGGGAAATAAGAGAACAGATACAGTTGCAAAACCAGAAGCATCAACAAACAGCCAAATATATAAACATAGCAAATGCAAAAAAATTTTAATGTTAAGAGAAATAAATAATAATGAAAAATTAAAAAGGATGAGCACACGCCAGGCCCATACTTCATAGATCCCATAAATAGCCACCAAAGGAATAACAGATATAAAATTTTATCGGCATCATTCATCTAAATTCACACTTCAGTTGTTTAAAACTGCAAACCCACCACCCACCCCCCCCCCCCCCCCCCCTCCCCAAAGTATCTTACACCTCTCGTACTGCCATGCATAACAGGACCTATGCCTAAACTAACTTTCCATATCTACAAGGTTATAAAAACACCCTCTATACAGACATAGAGTAACTGAACTAGATTTGCAGATTTTTCACAATGGCCTCAGGTTGAAGAACACATGCCCTGATGGCCACTGGACCAATATTATGATTATAAATTATAAACAGAACATGAAAAGAATTAAACTGAAATATTGTAGAACAACATGAAATCACTTTGTTCTCATTAATGCAAAACATGAGTTATCTTTCGATGAGTGCAAAGACCTCATAAATATTATAGAAATTTTAATTTGAACAAGTTTAAACCATAATTAAGTTGTAACATTCATACAATGAACATGAATTTAGTTGTAATAAAATAATTATGCGAGTTTTTAAAAAAAAAAAAACTACCAGCTAAAAAGTTTTATTGGCAGGCAATATTGAAAACAATCACTTAAACTTTGGGAATGCATATAAATGTTACATTTAAATAACTTATGTTGGCAGTTAACAAGTAAAATAATTGAACCCAGTTTCTGCTAAAAATGTGATGGTACCTCCACCTGAGCATAGGCCTTCATTTAGAATGACAATGCACTAATACATTTTTTTTTTAAATACATAATTTCATTCCAACACAAAAAGGTTAATAATTTTAATGAAAACTTCATAAATTAAGACACATCCAACATTAAAAAATAACTTTTTTCAAAAATGATTGTAAATTTGGAAACTAATGCAATAAAAATTTAATTATTGGGTAAATTAAATATTATTTTAGCAATACTGTCTACAATTTTTACTAATTCATATTCAGACACATTCAACATTTTAAACAATTGATAGTTTCAAAAGTGATTGCATCTATGACAACTAGGCCACAAAAATTTAATTATCGAGTAAATGCATATTATTATCTCGGTAATACTGTATTTTAAAAAATTAATACCCACAATTTTTACTCATTTAAATGCGTTTAGAAGAACACTGAAAATAACTTTGAATTAACAGATTTTTTTAAGTTTGAGTGGTAACTAGGTAGATGTATGTTGACAGTTCAACAGGTTCATAAGCTATAAGCAAACCTATGAAATGAAAGCTTTACAAAATTTGGTTAAGTTGCAGTGATGCCCACTGCCATGTAAAGAATCTGGTATAGAAAATCTCACTTGAATTATCAGGAGTTCCAAGGAGTGGCAGAAATGAAGAAACGCATCAGACTTTGGCACCTCCAGACAAATTTTTAGGTTACTTTATTAATTTATGGATTCTGTGTCCTCTTTAAAAAAAAAAACAAGGGCTACCACCACCCTGCCCTGTGTCAGACAATTGCCATAACATCTAAAAAATAAATAAATACTGCTAATTTTGCTAAACAGCAGTTAGCTTCCCATCTCTTTTTATTTTTAGACAAATTATTTCTGACAAATAAACTTCCCCATCTACCTATTTGTTCTTGTTCATATCTCTTTTTCCACATTGCTGTAGTACATTATGTGGATTTCAAAATCAGTTTAAGCTGGATAGAAGTTTATGTTAAAATTGGATAAATGTGGGGATGGAAGGGAGGGGTATTAAAAAGGAGTTCAATTAACTCACCAAACTCATGGTGTCTATCGAGTTGTTTTTAATTTACCTGAAGTTAAAGCATGACATTATAGAACACATAACAATGAGATAACACTTAGTATCCTCATTCCTAATTAAGTTGTGCTTCACATAAGTAAATTGCATTATCTGTATACAAATAATGTGTTATTTAGAACTAGATTTAAAATATGCTGAATGGACATTAACAAATAGGAAGGAATCAATCAAAAGAGGATTAGAGTATAAACAAAAATTATAATAATAATAATAATTTTGTGGATATCTTTTAGGGATGATTAAGTTTTAGTATAATACATATTTAAAAAATTTACATAAATTCCCACATTTTGAAGCCTTGTTTTTTTTTAAAATATAATTTGAAGGCTTGGTTTAGTATAACCATTTCTAGACTAATGACTGCATAAAGTGATTTTAAAATATGAATCTTATTAAGGGATTTTCAATTACAGTTGAGTCATAAGGTGATAATCGACTAGCTACACTTATTTTCACTTGGTTTTAAATCAGCTGCAGATCTTTTCAAATGCATTTTAAGTTGAAGCATTCACTGTTTATCATTACCCACTATGTGATTGAAATAAAGTATTCACCAGAGAATTGTCAGCCTGCGAATTGAAGTAATACATGCTGTGATATCGAGCCCAGTGACTCATATAAAACTGTCTGAAACCCATCTTCTTCAAATCCATGTACACTCCAAACATGTTGTGGAATTCTGTTCGCATTGGTTCATTGGGAAAGATGTGCCATTCTAGTGTTAGCTGCCTCACAGAAGACAGGGTCTTATTTTTCAAAAGGGTCTCCATGATAGCCCACTCATAGCTCTCTACATCCATTTTTAGTATGTCAATCGCCCTCTATTTTTTTAAAGAAAAAATAATTAAACTGCAATCAATAACTAAAAAGTGATACCATTTTTTTCTATTAACTGTAAGAAAATCACATGCATCATTTTAGATTATTGTATACTGACTAACGTGATTTTTAAATTTTTTAAAAACTCCAATCAATCATTTGTTCTCCCTAAATTGGAGTAGTGTGTATGACAATTTTAAAATATATATTAGAAGCGGTGTTATAATATAAGTTTAGGAACAAAATATAGCTATATAGGGACATATTTAGATGTGCTTTTTTTCACTTTTGTTTCACACAAGTTTCAGTAATAACTAAACATCTTATCTTATATTTTCTTCATAGTATTCCAAGATTAAATTTGATCTAAATCAGGCTGAAATGATGGCCTGTAATTTTATTGCAATATAATACAGAAATATAGCTCACCAAAAGATATTTAAATTTAATTCAAAAAATAAATTCACAAATAAAATTTATTGTCAAGAAAAATGATAATAAAAATTTTGAAATTATAAAAAAATATATGTTAATTTCCTAGAATAAATTTACAATTAAAAAATTTAAACTCCTTCACTAACCTTTTCATGTCCCAACATTTTCTTGATAGATGTCAATGTTCTGATTTTCCATGTCTTTTTAGAGTTCACAGTGTAACCATCCATCAATGGCATGAAGTTGTCACTATCTAATGTAGCCAGACCCATATTAAAAAAATGAACCCTTTCTGAACGTTGGTGATCTGCAATGCCCATGCTGTAGGCAGAAACAATTAAAAATGATACAGGAATTTAACCACCCTAAACTTTGGTTAACAAGGAAAGAGAGTTAAAAAAAAAAAAGTGGTTTATTTGATTTTTGATTTATCCACTTTTCACACAAAATTTATTGAGCTCTAAATAATTTACCTGGGATCAAAAGAATAAACTTCACAACCTAGTTGGGCCATTCCATCATCAAACCGAAAGTCATTGTCTATTCTATAAATGAGAAATAGAGTTTAAGTTAAAGACAACAAGTAGACAAGAAATTTAATTGGTAAAAATAAAGTGGATTTTCATGAATAAGTAGAATTTAAACCATACTATGTTTATAAAACAAACTACAGTGAATGTTGTACTGCTTCTGTTAAGTTTGATTTAATTGTCCTGAATGTGACCACTGGGAGAAAGAGTCATGAGTGTTAAAAGTGAGTAAAACTCTTCACCCTTCTAAAAATTAAAAGCATGAAAAATAGAAACATTACGTTTTTTATGCCTACTTTCAGCATGTTTGTTGTTTTCTCTTCCCTGTGTCAATATGATTTATATTAATTTTATATTTTAAAATTGAAAAGAAACAGCTCTTTAAATGATGATTGTGCCAGAAAACTTCATTATTGGAAATGATCCAAGAGTTGAAATATGCTTTAAATATGGGTATTGAATAAAAAAAAATTTGAAGGAATTAAATTTTAAACTTAATAACATACCCAAAAGAATAAACTAGGCATGGTGGTTTAGGTTTGTAAGCTTCATCAAAGCAAATATGGTAATTTCCTACAAGTTTGATGTCCTCACAGTTATATTCATTGCCTTTATCCCATTCTCTGAAAAAGAGAAAAGCATGAAAGTCTGGAATTCATATTTCAAAAGACATTTAGATAATCGAAGATAGGAGACATAAAAAAATGTTAAAATTTAAATTATTTTTATTGATGATTTTAAGTAAGTAATTAATTACCAAGCATAGTAAGAAAAGGGACCATTATCAAGTGAATAACAAGTAATTCTCAAATAAAATACTATATTAATAACTAGATCTTTGCCTCATCTTCATGCTTTGAAAGCGTGGAAAATGTATATGTTAGAAAAACAATTCAGTTCAAAAATATTTTTTTTAATAACGTGCATAAAAACCAAATACTTCATTTAGTCACAAACAATGATTTTTTTTTAAAATTCTTCAATTTCTTTAACCCTTTCGCTACTGCGAGCCAGTTTTTGCGGCTTGCAAGACATTCATTTAGGACTACGAGCCAGTTCTTGCAGCTCACCCACAATTTTAAATGATTAATAAACTTTCGCTTTTATTTTCCGACTTTTGGTTTATTCATTTCAAACAAAAATTTTCTCTTGAAAGCACATTTTATTGCTTAAATTCTTTTTTTTTTTTTTTTTTTTTTTTTTTTTGTTCTTAATTTTTTTTTTGGAAAAAAATTTTTTTTTTTTTTTTTTTTTTTTTTTTTTTTTTTTTTTTTTTTTTTTTTTTAAATCCCATTTTTTTTCTTAAATTTTTTTTTTTTTTTTTTTTTTTTTTTTTTTGAGTCCTAAATTTTTATTGGGACAAAAAATGGAAGCAGGTAATGGAGGACAACGTCCACCAAAGCGTCATTGTGCTGAAAAGGCACGAAATTTATTAGAAAATTCATTTTTTTTTCCATTTTTCATAAAACTTGGCAGTTGTATTAAATAAACTTTTTAAAGTGTGAAAATTTCATTTTAATTTGATTACCAGTTCCTGAATTATTATGATGTAAGTAGGCTATTTTGTTTCTTTTTAGATGTTGTCAGCTACATTTATATTCACTTTAACCTCAAATACATCACATCAACTATAGTATAATTTACTTTTGTAAAACATGGTATTACAGGCATTTTGTTCTAGTTTAATTTGATATATACTATATGCACATTAAAAAGACCAAAAAAAATACATAGGATTAATCCTAAGAGTAAGAGGGTTAGGTTTTATTGTTTATGTATATATATATATAAATAGGTATACATGTATAATTTTTTAACATAACATTTCTATTTGCTGTGCAATGTTAATAAAATTTGGCAGTTGTATTAGAAAGTAATGTCTCAAGCGACAATAAAATTTCACTTCAATAGAATTAGTAGTTTTTGAGTTTGTATGATGTAAGTAGGCTATTTGTTTCTTTTTTGCTGTTGCAGGATATATCAATATTCACTTTGACCTTGAATACATCACATCAAACATTGCATACTGTATTTATCAGCGCATAACACGCACTGTTTTCTCCCTGAAAATAGGGGGCAAATGATGTGTTCGTATTGTAGGCCGATATAATGTTAAGGACCCATAGTACATCCTGCATAGTGGCGCGAGTTGTGCGTGTTATACGCCTGTGCATGTTATACGCCGATTAATAGGGTATTTTAATTTTCTAAAGCATATTATTAATCCAACAGTCAACATTATGATATGATTATTAAAAAACATTAACATTTGATTCACTGCAATTTCAAATAATAAGTACACAAAATCTTTTATACATCAAATTGTTAATCAAACTTTGTATTTAAATAATATAAGTTATTTTGAATGAATCAAAAACTAGTTGAACAGTGGACTTGAGTGATCCCAATATGTGACCAAATGTTCTCTTTGGGTACAAAACATTGTTTTGGTCCGTACAGTTTGATTGCAATCACTGTGTGTGCCCTAGGTTCATGGGCGCCTGCAATATGGGGGTCAAGGCGGGTCACATTTTTTCTGTATGCCTGTCTTGATCAGTTTTCTCCATGGCTTGTATATTTTCGTTTGTTTCCCGCAACCCATTCATCATGGGTACCAAGTGGCATTTATAGCAACACTTTTCACTAAGTACAACGACTTCCCTCAAGGTGCTGATAATCATGTGGAAAGTAAGTGGAACAAAGGTGCTTAGCAAGATACAACAGCATCATTAGGAATCCAGACCAATATTTCAGAAAATCGATACCAGCTTTTGCAGATATCCACATTAATTTTATGCCGAACGCATGACATGACACTTCATGGCAAAAATAGTGATCTGTTTCAGTTTAGAGTGGAGGCTGGCAACAAGGACTTTAAGACACATTGCAGACATCCAGGTGGTAATGCTCGTTATGTTTCTCACAGATCTACAGTCAACTGATAGAGATATGTTAAAACGTCATATAGGTATGTGAGGAAGTAATGAAGTAACAAATTATTACATCAATAAACAATTCTATAGGATTTTCAATATTAGTCGATGAAACAGCTGATATATATCAGGAACAGAACAATTGTCATTGACGGCTCGTTTTGTAGACAACGTAGATAGCGCATTTAAAATTCATAAAGAACTTATCGGATTCCAGCAAAAGAAGAAATCAATTTGGTCTGGACATGACAAAATTATTTGACAAGGATACGACAGCTGTTCCACAATAGCAGGAAATGAAGGTGGTGTTCAGACTAAAATACGCAAAATTTTTCCAAAAGTATTTTTTTTTTCCTTGCTCCGTGCATCGTCTCAAACTGGTGGCTAATGATTTGCATTCAGTTGTTCAAGCTCATAATGTCAATCAAAACTATCATTAAGTTTTATCAAGAAAGCATAAAGTGAAGGTTGTTAATACCTAACGTTCCAATGTTCTGTGAAACTCGATGGTCAACAAAATATAAAAGCAATTGCATTTTCAGTGAGAATTTCAATGTGATACCAATCAATTGCACAATCTGGCAACACATGAAACAGGTCAAACATGCCAAGATGCTCACCAGCTATTGTATTCATGTTCTTCACCTCTCAACAGCTGTTGTATTCATGTTCTTCACCTCTCACCAGCTATAGTTTTCAAGTTCTTCACCTCTCACCAGCTGTAGTGTTCATATTCTTCACCTCTCACCAGCTATTGTGTTCACGTTCTTCACTTCTCACCAGTTATTATGTTCATGATCTTCACCTCAACTTTTGTGTTCATATTCTTCACCTAAATTTCTTGTATGTCTTGTGATTATCTTTGTATTATTATTATTATTGGTGATCTTATATAGCGCGGTACCCCAGCCTAGGGCTGGGCTCATTATCTCTATTTAGGTACGGTACTCAGCAATACTAGAACTAGTAACTCAATCATTACAATCCAAACAGCTGAATTTAGTAAATGTACAGAAACATATTTGTAAATTAACAGACATTTTCCATGAACATCGTAAGAGTGTTGAAACTGAGTTTAAGATTAATATTTAAGTCTTGGCTCTTGCAGCTATAGTTAAAATTGAGATGAAAGGCCCTTGCAGCTTTAGTAAACATTAAGATGAAGACATATTGCAGCAATCCTAGATTGTTGATTTTGTTCGTCCGTTGAAGATCGACTAGGATCATCGAGTCATTCGGTGGCTGATGACTTACTCGGGTGACGTTTGTTTAAAGTGAGGAAGAGTTGCATGGCATAAACCTCACTCTCTCGTCCGGGCCCACCAAGTCCAGTGGCAAGACTATGTCAAGACGACCAGGGATGGGTACGGATGCAGGAGTTGTCGGATTGTTTCATTGTATACACCTTACGGGACTCCATCTCTGGGTTTGAATTCAGAGTTTCCTTCTCTTAGATGAGTTACCGACCAAGGTTAACGAATCCCATCCACCCGGGATGCTGGTGATGTTTTAGCTTGACTGGCCTTTGGCTGTAATTGAACTCCAGGCCACTAACTTGAGGTTTCATCAGTTTAGATCATTCGGCCACCCAGTCTAGCAATCCTAGATACTCAAATGACAAGAGTGAAGATCCCCATTCTGAAGAAGACTACTTTAGACAAACAATATTTGTTCCTTACTCGGATTCTATAATTTCATCTCTGACCAACTGTTTCTCTGGAGACAACAGTTCCCATTTCCAACTATCCAGAATTCAGACTGCCAACATGACATGTCTTAATTTTGTGTTGAGTTAAAGAAGAGCATTGCTATCATTACTGGTTGGTTCTCAGTTGACAATTATAAGCTTGAAGCAATGAACTGGTTTGATTTTTGGAGCATGCAGCAACAAGATATTAAAAATGACTTGCAGTGTGGCTTATTGACTTGCTGCCAGGCACAGACTTTTTCCCCATCTATTCACCAAGCTATTCTTATTGCACTTACTTTACCTGCACAGTGGAGCATTCCCTTAGTACCCTCAGACGAGTAAAAACTAGGCTTTGTTTGACAATGACTGACGAACATCTTTCAGGGTTTTGTTTGCTTAGTGTACGGTTGAGTTAGCTTAGTGTACAGTTGTGTTAGCTTAGTGTACCGTTGTGTTAGCTTAGTGTACCATTGTGTTAGCTTAGTGTACATCATTTAAGTGTGAACAGAAATAAGGCAGAGTTTATGCAGAAAGTCATTTAAATATTTGGAAAGGATAAATTTTGACTGCAAAGATTTAAATGAAAGAATATTAAATGTGTGAGTCTATTAGTTGCATAGTTTATATTATATGCTTACTAATCTATGTTAAGAAATGAATTTTTTTTTTCCAAAATGACTGTTTTATGTTTGTAAAAAAAGTAAGCTACTATTAATACATAGGCCTACACTCTTCAGCTCTCATTTATATGTTTATATTATGAAAAAGAATGTCCAAAGTTTGTTGATCATCCCTCCGGAGAAAATTCCTGCGGGCGCCCATGCCTAAGTATATGCTATTGCATTTCTTTATATTTTACTAAACACATTTTATTTCATAGCTAGTTCTGGTTATCAAGCACACTGTACTCTCCGTCGTGCATTTTATCCCCATATTAAGAAAAAAAATTATCATCTGGTTATTGAAGACAATATTTAATAAATTGCTTAATGTGGGCTCACATAGACAAAAGAGGGATTTTTTAGCTTACAAACCAGAATGAACCACTAAAGAAAAAGGATTAAATGGGCAAGGTAGCCAAATTGACTAAATTTGAACTTACCTTGTACTGGCTTATGCCGCTTTACCAAGAAATGCTCTTGTCCAAAATCCTACCAAGGTTTAATATTGTAATTTTATGAATCAATACTTTTTAAAAACTCACATTTCCAACAGACAAGCCCACTCCCACCATTCTTTAGTGGCATTAATGTATTTTTCTTTATCGACAAAAAGTCTGTCTGAAAATACAAACAAAATAAATAAAGAAAAAGGTTTTCGCGATGACTGAAACGTTATTGAATTGCAGATATAGCTCTAAGGCTACTTTTTCTTTAGTTACAATACATATTATAAACATATTTTAAAAATGAGCTGTCTAAAGCAGATTTGTTAATCATATTTATTTGTTAAAGTCAAATTAAGAAATAATTACCTTTTATTCAAACTATTTTATGTAAACCCAAAAACAGTAATTCCAGAAGGATTTAACATATACTAAAAAATGTCAACATATTAGAGCAAATGTTGGCATATTTTCCAAATTCTTACAAGGTTTCAACACATGAATATTCAAAAAAAAAAATACAAGCACCCCGGGTGGATGGGACCCGTTAACCTTGAATGGCAACTCATCTAAGAGAAGGAAACTATGAATAAAAAACTAGGAGGAGCCTCTGAAGCAAAGGAGTCCCGTAGATGGATATAATAACGCAACTGGTGCCAAGCTGTATCATCCATATATGGCATTCCCTTGGGCTGTTCAGATGCATGGGGAGAGGCGATTTGCTGTCTAAGGAACCATAGCCCTAAAGATTTACTTGTCATTTCATACCTTGTTATTTCAATTGTGATGGGCAGATGCAAGTAAAAAAATAATATTGTTTTACAAATCAACATGTATTGTTAGAATCAATTTTGGCAGTTAATAGAAATTAAAATAAGTTCTAGTCATTTGCTTGAGGTAAGTAGAAGTTATTATAATTGTTCATTAGTAATATTTTTGATTATTGTGTCAGAAGGTGTGCTTCCTATTTGAGAATACTGAGGATTATATAATTCTTTTGTGGAATATTGTGATATGTGATTATCTTCTTCGTAAACGCAAATTCGACCATGCTAAAACACTTCTGAGAGACCTACATTGGCTGCCAGTCCGTGCTCACATGGAGTAAAAAATTGTAACTCTGAGCTACCGCTGCTTGCATGACCTGGCCCCAGCCTATCTCAAAGCACTCATGACGCCTTATGTACCCACTAGACAACTCTGCCCATCCAGTAGTGGCAAACTCTCTATACTGCGTGTTCGCCTTTTCTTTTAAGAGACAATCAATTTTTTTTTTTAAATATATGAATGAGTAAAGCTAGCATAATTTTACCTTCAATTTTCAAAGTTAAGACCTCAAATTCTTTTAAAACAAAAGTGTCTAAATGATAAAAAAATGTCTGCTCTAAGGGGCCATCCATAAATGATGTCACGCGTCTAGGGGGTGAGATTTTTGTGACGATGGGGATGGGGGGGGGGGGGCCTCAAGCCATGTGACGTCACATGAAAAGGGGAATATTGTAGTAAAGAATTGCGCTTAATAACCCTAAATTACACTCATTTTTAACATTATTTTTTTAATCTAAGGGGCCATCCATAAATGATGTCACGCGTCTAGGGGGTGAGATTTTTGTGACGATGGGGATGGGGGGGGGGGGCCTCAAGCCATGTGACGTCACATGAAAAGTGGAATATTGTAGTAAAGAATTGCGCTTAATAACCCTAAATTACAGTCATTTTTAACATTATTTTTTTAAACAACAATTATAATTATTTTTCAACTACTATCACTGAGAGAATCAGTACATGTGAGGTCCCAAAAATGGCCTCTGATCAAGTTACAGGAGGCCAAGTAGGAGGAGACTCGGAATGTAGTCACAATGACAGTCGGAAGAATGTATGGCTAAATGTGGACACGGAAAGTGGGATGGAAAGAAAAAAAATGGTTGACCGCAGGGTGGGGAGTATCTTAGTAAATTCTCTAGGGCAGGGATTTTTAACCTTTTTTGCAGCTTTGCAGGCCTACTCCATTTTAAACATCCCTCCCCCAACCGTATAATTTATATTGTAATAAAATTTTAAATAAATAATTTAGTTATCGTAATTTTATTTCTTTAATTAACTTTTTATAAACAAGGGAAAAAAATTATCAATACATGCAATGCGCCAACGAAATTCAACAGAAAAATATTTACCGCTGCTAATCAAAGTGCATAATAACTTTTTTTTTTTTTTAAAAAGCAGCAACAACTAGCAATGGCATCAAATACAATCAGTGGCATAGCTAGGGTTGGTGTCACCCGGTCTGGTAAGCTTGTGGTGTCACACCCCCACCCCCCACCCCTTTTCCACAATGCAACTCGTCTTGTTAAACTTAGTACACAGTATAACAAATACAAGATCAAAAACAAATTAATTATCAACATTATTAACATTGTTATCAAAGGATAGTTTAATTTTTCAGAATTTAGATAAAAATAGGTTCCTGTCACTTACAAAAGTTACCGAACACTTCATACGGCATTAAAACATGGTCAAAACGGTGTGTTTCTGACCTAATAATAAGTTAACCTAATTGCTGACGCATCAACCTTGAAATTGTAATATTAATGAAACACGCATTTTGATTGGTTACAAGGTTGGAAAATGTACATGTCATCTGTTATCCTTTTATGAATTTCAGTTAGACTGAGCAGTGTGTGCTCTGTAATTACACTATTTTTCAATTTGGTTTCACCCCCTGAGATGGTGTCAACCGGTGTGGTCCGCACCCCCTAGCTGCGCCACAGAATACTATTTTCTGGATTTCAACACCTCAGGGCTGAGGAGGTACTTGTACCCCTGGTTAAGAATCACTGTTCTAGTGAAATGTTTCTGACACAGGTGCAGTAATTTGATATTCACGGGAGGTGAATTTCTGAAGTGGTTTGTAAAAGACAGCAGTGGACACAGGGACAGACTTTTTAATGGGGGTGGGGGCAGAGATTTATGACCTTATATTTGAGAGGGGGGGGGGTTCTAACTTTTTGTGATGATTGGGGGGAGGGGGGTAAAAAATCGTCAAAATTTGCGTGACATCATTTATGGATTTTCCCTAAAATAAAAATAAAAGTGGAAATAGAATGTGCAAGCTGAGCTGTATTGGCTATAATCTGCAAAACAAATCGTAAACAACAATACTCTCGGTGAATTAAAAAGTGAAGGTCACCATTTTTTTAATAAAGAAATCGGTTTTTGGTGTTTCCCAGGCGATACTGAAGTGCCTACACCAGGGGTCGGGAACCTTTTTGTCTGAAAGAGACATGGACACCACATATTTTGAAAAGTAAGTCTGTGAGAGCCATACATTATATTTAAAACTAAAAATTCAAGTAAATGTGTGCATTTTGTGTAATTTCAACACTAAAAACGCAATAATTATGTCTCTGAATTCTTTTTATTAACATTCTTATGCTGTTGCTCATCAATAATGAGTATTTCTTACCATTAATGCGACTTTTTTTTATAATCGCACATTTGTCTGCGAGCCAGATGCAGCCATCAATAGAGCCACATCTGGCTCGCGAGCCATAGCTTTCCGACCCTTGGCCTACACCTTTAAACTTAAATATTCGGATTAGTCAAATATAATAATTAAATATTATGTGGTGGTACTTCTTTGATTCCACCATTTGACTAATTTTAATTGTTGAAAGTCACCATTGATACATTTTTTAAATGTTATAAATTATAAAATGAAAAATCAGTAGATTTATACACAATTATTCGGCTATTACGGAGAGATGTCGCCATGACGTCATTTGCATGTTTATTATAGTTGCAGTGAATTAGGGTTCAGGTTAGGTTGAGGGATACATTTAGGGTTCAGGTTAGGTTGAAAGATACATTTAGTTTAGGTTTAGTGACAGAATTAACTGGTCGTGTCAACCAAGATGGCGGCCATGTGGCGACATCTCTCCAAATTTACCAATTATTCTTTTGCTGTATTAAATATTCAAATATTGTTGTACACGTTTTGCTGGGAAGGGGGCAGTTGATGCATTGATATATTATATTTATATTATACATATATTATATATATATTATACATTCCACCCTCTTCATCCTAGATACTTAGGATCGGGCCGTTAGGGACGAATTCTTTCCATCAGGGCGAGGACTGACCGATATAATTTATAAAAATTCTTTTGTTCCCCAATCAGTACGAATTTACCGGCGTGCTTCTCTGAAGTCACACATCTGAATGAGAACTAATAAGTCCCCAATTTTGCTAAGAGAACTCACTGAATGCCTGTTTGAAATAATTTATTATAAATGGCTTGTGTTCAAATTGTTTTATTTTTGTGCTGAAAATGTATAATGTAATCAAAAAAATTTCCATTTATTTGGATCAATAAAAGAATCTTATCTTATCTTAATTTCAGATAAGATTATCTTATCTGAAATATATCATACTATCATACATAATATATTATGAACATGCCTGGCCCTGAAAAAGAAACATTGGTCTTGGTTTGGTGCCATTTATTGATTGTCATTTGGTTATTTAATTTATGATGATTTAGTATTTAGTGTCCTATGAATTTCACTCCGTAGCATCTTAGATTATAAATAAATGAGGTGCATAAATGATTAGGAAATAGTATCACAAAAATAGCCAAACTTTACCTTTTCCTACTTTGCAGAGATCGGTTCCAACGGGAAGTGGTTCTGTTGTGTAAATATAATACAAACTAACGCAGAGAATAATAAAAGTTAGTGGGAAAAGTATCCGTACATAATTGCGTTGTACCGGCGCTAGCATTTTAATTCAGAAAAATTAACAGCAATGGAAAATCAGCGTCCGTTTAAGTATCACAAGTGACACGAAGAGTTGCTTTCGGCTGCCTATACTAAATAACCTTTACTGGCTTTTTTAAAATGTGGATTTCTTACATATAGCATTATTATGGCTTTTATTGGTTACCCTTTTTACCGAGATCCAAGAAAAATCCGACAAAACTTTGATGTTGGTACATTATAATACTTTTATTTAATATACATTCCTTAAAACTATTTTAGTTCCTAGTCATTTTACCCCGTTACGCATTAAATATATTTGAAAGTTAAATGAATTTTAAGGTGCCAATAATAGAATGACATACTAAACGATATTTTAACTTTCATTTGAGATGAGTGGGTCAAGTATGGAATAGACAGGCCAGGAGACTAATCGAGCAGCTAGAGTTTTTGCTGATTCAAGAAAAATACCTCTCACGGAACTTGCAAGCGAACTAAGTCCCGTTTGTCTGATTTTGTTGTGTTCTTTATTGTGCTCACAGAGGAATGTTCGTTTCATTGTATCGTGTTGTAAGGGGTCGGGCACATGTTATATAACAGTCACAATAATATTACATGACATTTTGACCCAACCTCCTATTGGAGCTACCCCATATATCAGGGGTCTCAAACTCAAATTATCCAAGGGCCGCAGGAGGTAGAGTCTGAGTGAGACTGGGCCGCATCAAGTATTCCACAAAAAGCGATTTATAAATTCAATAAAGTTAAAACTGTTACAATCAGCACAGTCTTCATTAATAACAAATAAAACATCAATAATTCTCAAGAACTATGCTGCACTTACTTCCCCTAACTCCTTGTTGCCAAAGACCTGGCGACAATTCTTCTTACACAGCCGAGCAACATTTGGCTTGAGTGAGGAAGCCACTGAGACCCCTCAGTATAGCTTGAAGATGCTCATCAGTACGTTTGGCCATGAAATTTGACTTGTTAATTTTCATAGTGGAAAAAAACTTTAACACAGATATGTACTCCTAAAAAGGCACGTAATCCGCTTGAACAACCTTTGAAATCTCCGGGAAGGTGGAGGGCAATTCTCTCTGCAATGTTTGATGAACTTGCCTTCTTTGAATGACTTTCCTGCCTTAGCAATCATCTCACTCATCACGTAACTCGTTTCAACAGTTTCATCACTTTCTTTGTTTGCTTTCTTGAATAAAATCTTGCTGCCTTATAAGATATGTTTTAAGTTTAGTGACCCGGGCCTCTCTCTCTCTCTCTCTCTCTCTCATCTCCCCGGTATTCTCGGTGGGATTCGACTGAACCATCGCGGAGGGTAATATTATAGAAATGAGAATGGGGGGGGGGGGGG